>CAKKOB020001081.1:17559-28077 GCA_918844115.2 Phlebotomus perniciosus | reverse complement strand
CTTGCAATAATTTTCCTAGATTAAATACAAAAGTTTAACATCTAGTAGAAAATGTTGTGGTTTAAGGCAAGGCATTCCAAATAAAGTCAAGAACAGAGGATAAAGTTTCATATCACGAGTCAGCTCTTGTTTGCTTTGTATCTTCTGTTGACTCTTTCGATTATGTTTCAATTTTCTGAAATCTCCCTTTTCCTTCGCAAATATAATTGCATAGATACTCACCAATATCCGCCAATTGTTCAACATTTCCTTCATTCTTTAGTCGACTTTTTTGCTGCTGTTCAACATAGGTCACGAGCTGAGGGTCGATTTCCTTCGCTAGACGTCTGGCTTTTGCCCAATTCTCACTCTGAATGAAGACATCGACCGCCTCTTTGGGCATCTCAGCGGCTAAATAAAGTTGAGCTGCTGGACCAATTTGGCCATGCTCTACTAATCTAGGACCCAGATCCCTGGCCACTTCAACCGAGTCAGAGCCCTCCAGGAACTGATTGCAGATCTCAGCAGCACGAAGAATGGCTCTCTCTTCAGTCACCCTGTCGGCATTCGAGGAGTTTATCTCCAGGAGACAGTCCGCTGCCTTCCTAAACTCCTCATTCCTGGCATGTTCTGTAGCCCTAGCTAGTAGGGCTTTTGAGTCAGCCGAAGAGGATGCCCTAGCTTCCTTTTGCTGCAGCTGTTGGATCTCAGAAACAGCACTTGGTAGGTATTCTTTTGCGATCCTGAAATAAAGATCAAGAAAATCAAGAGTTGGAAGTCAGAATCAGGCTCTTGATCCATAATATGTACCTCAGAGCGTCATGCCACATCCCGTATTCTTTGTAATGCTGAAGAACCAAATCAGGCCTCTCGGCTCTTATCATCAGAGCTTCATATTCCGTGTAGTTTCTAACATCCAGGGCTGCTGCAGCTTGATTCATTAGGACCTCGTTAATAGCTTCGGGAATGTGATTTTCAGCTACTTGAAGAGCACTCTGCCAGTCTCCCCCATGGCTGTACATTAGGATTGCTTCACGGGGCTTTTTGGCCAAAATGAACTCTTTTTCGGCCTCTTGAAATTTGCCTTCATCCTCAAGTGCCATGGCCATTCTCAAGTGTATCTCTTCAGTTGGTTTCCCGGTAATGCGACAGAGTTCTAGGGCAAAATCGAACTGACCAGCCTCACAAGAAAACTGAAGGGCACTGTCCAAGAGACCCATCTTAGTAAGGAGTCTGGCTGCTCCCTCAATGGGAAGGGACTTGGCCCACATGAAAGCCACTTGATTAGAAGCCCCATCCCCACCCTTCTGCTTCGCCACTCGATAGGCATCTTCCCATTTGTTAACCGTGCAGTACATGTGTACAACGGACTTCCAGTCTCCTCCGGCTAGGAAGTGTACCTCAGCTTGCTTGTGTCGGCTCTTGGATTCCAATTGTCGAGCTAAATGGAGATGAGTGTTCTCCAGTAGATCTCGATGGTATCGTTCAACTAGCCTAATCATGGCATCGTAATGCTCAAGTCTCTTGTACATCGCAATAGCCAGGTCGGGCTCCTCTATTGCCACCAACACCTTTTCGGCATCCCTATATTTTCCCTCTTCTTCAAGCTTCACTGACAAATCTATGAACATCTTTCTAGCTTCCTGCTGATCTAGATATTTCTCCGCAATCTCATAAGCCTCTTCCCATTTTCCATGCTTGTTCAGGAACTCAACAGCTTCTTTATAGAGCTCCGCTCTAACTAGTAAGCCTTCAGCCCCAGAGATGTCTCCAGCATTTGCGAGGTGATTAGATAAATCCAAGGCGTATTTCTTGATCTCATCCGGATCATCCAGAACCTTTGCTATTTGGACAGCCTTTCGCCATTGTTTTGCCGCCACAGCCGCTTCTAATGCTTTCAGAGTGGCTCCAGCTTCGATGTAATGGCTAATTGAGGCGTCCATTTGGCGCTTTGTCATCAACCAATCACCCCAGCTCTCCTCCAAATTTGTCACCTCATCCGGTGCCACAAAGCGCGCCAAATCAATCGCTCTCGCGTAAGCGCCCGCCTTCCGGTACATTGATAAGGCAATTTCCGGCTTGTCCATTTTATGTGCCAAATCGCCGGCCAATTCAAAGAGTTCTAAATAGAAATATTTTTTGGAAATAATATTAGTAGGTAATATTAATTAGCTATTTCTACATTTACCGGATTTAATAAGAGAAGCTGATACACGAGACATGAGTTCCTCATTCTGCAACAGGTAGGTATGCTTGAGAGCCAATCTTGCAGCTTTGGCGGGCTTCCTTGCTTTTAGATAGAGTGTCATGGCTCTATCACAATCACCTCGATCTTCAAGCACTTTACCAGCTGCCTCCTCTTGTCCTGATACACATCGCTAGATTAGGATTATTCATGCGAATTGAAATTTAAACACTTCACTCACCTGAATTCAATAAATGCGCCATTTGGGCTTCCTCGAGCTCCTTAAGACCATGGTAACCCCTCCTCTCGGCCAATTTGATAGCGTCTGACCACCTTCCCAATTTCTTGTACATCTCCAGAGCAGACTCAATATCCCCCTGCTCCAGGTAAATTCTCTCGGCCGTTCTCAAATCTGCATTTAGAAGTGCAAGACGTGCTCTGACCTCTGCACACTCCATGCCAGATCCCGGTTGATGGGTCTCCTCGTACTTGTCGACTATTTTGATAATTTCCGACAAATAGAAGGTTTTCGATGCATTTCCAAGAGCGGCGAAGCACCTCTGAGCCACCTGGAATGCGATGGAATTGAATTTCAGTCAATTTTGTTGATTCAATTTGCTGCAGTCTCTGACAGGTTGATGATTAAATTTATTTGTGCGGATTATACATATTAAAACGTGTTTTATTTATCATGTGAATTACGCGCAGATATATAAAACATTTTAACCACATTGGGTTAAAATGGTCCCCGTTGGGTATGCTTTTTATGAAACATCGAATTTTCATTTGTCTCCCGAAGGGAATGGATAAGTTGGTTTAACCCTTTGAGAACCGATGCTTAAGGAAATTACCTTCTTTCCCATTATCTTTCATTCTTCAAATTTTGTCGTATGCATAGAAATGAAAAATAATGCAAGAATGTATAATTCAAGCAAAAATATAGATTTGATGTCCAGCTTTCTCTATAAAATTTTAGGTAATGTGCAAAAATCAAGAATTTTGAAGTTTGATTTTGCTCAAAATTATTTTGGAATCGTGAAATAAGGCTTAGATACTTCTGATAAAAAATAATTGCCAAAAGAGAAAAATTATTGGATTCATAAACTTTTCGAAAAATGCGATTTTAGAGGTCTCATTTCGTTGCCAACATAAGGAATAAGCACTGATTCTCTCAGCAATGGCCTACAACCCCGTGGTCCTCAAAGGGTTAAGTATTTAACAGGAAGGTAGATTTTATGGCTTATGTTTCCGGATTAAAACTTGTTTCAATTACTATTATAGAAAATAGCAAATTTTCCCAAAATAATCCCCTGTATTAGACTCAAAAAATGATACAAAATTTCTGTAATTAAAATTTGATTTATTGCATTATTTAACATTTCAATTAAATCATAGAATAATGCCATTGCTGTGTGACCGACCACTAGAATCATAATTATTTTGTGGGTAGTATGAGTCAATCCAGGAGACTTTTTTGTTGTAATAGAAAAATATGTTTTGTTAAATTTAAATTTGAAACAGACTTGAACCTTTTGAAGGTGAAAATAATATAAATTAAATATAATATAATTTCAGCTGTTCAAATGAATATTTCCTTTTGAAAACATCGTTTTTATATGCAAATCAGGTGACAAACTTTTTTTCAAATAATTCAGATTTTCGAAATACAATAGTGCAATAGATTTGATTGCTTTTGAAAATGTCTCCTATCTTTACTACTCAGACACTCAGACACCTAGATTTTCCCACTGTGTCCCTGTGAAAATCGGATAAAAGTATGTTCCAAGCTCATTCTCATTACCATTCACCGCATAGATCGCATCGTGTCATAAGTATTCGCAATTAAAATCCAGGTGATTGAATATTTTATTTCACTATTAAGTAATGGAAGGTACAACACTTTATGAACTTCGAAGCTTATGAACTTTTATACAAAAAAATACAGACTTTTTTTGTCCATAGGGGAACTCGCCAAATTCATTAGTTTCATTACCTCACATGTCTATTTCCATTACAATTTATGCGTGCCATGGGCTGTTTTACATCGATTTTGTGATAGGTCATTTAGAGATCCATTAAAAGTTGCGACAGTATTTTTTTATGGAGAACACATTTTCACCATTTAATTCAATAACAGACCATTTTCCAGCTCTAAAAGCTTTCATAATCATTTACTGAAATGTCACATGATATTTCCAGGCAAATATTTGGCTGAAAAGGATCGATTTTCAGACACTTTCACTGCATGTTATACGGGGAGAATTTATTAGATGAGACGTGCCCTATAAGTTTCTCTGCAATTTGTTATCTATTGTTACCCCAGATGGTTTCAAGAGCCATCCAGAAGCTTTCCCTTGAGCTGAGTGGCTTTTATTGCAACGAAACATGAGAATTGTTTTTTGAAAGCTATTTACAATGCTGCATCAGTATCAATATTTTTTACTGCCCAATTCGAAAATTTAGGGGGTTTATTTTTAGAAAATTCGAAATCCTTTATTGGATTTTAATGAGTGTTCCATGAAGTACATTATGAAAGTTATCATGAGAGTCGAATTTAACTTTCACCACATTTTAAATCACCAATTAAATCATGCAATGGATTTGTCCAATTGGACGTAATTGGAAATTGAAAATTAGGAATTAATTTAATGGAAATGAAACATATAGAATAGAAAATAAGTTAATTAATAATCCATTTGCACATAATTATAATTACATTTCAATGGAAGGCTTCAAACTTACCCTCAAATTCTTCTCTCTCAACGCGATGTTGGCCAAATTGTGCCACATTGCTGTGGCTGCTGGCCGATCCCCAAGTGATTCCAGGAAAAGGATTGCCCTGCCAAAATCACTGTCATTAACCGCAGTGCCAAACTCAACGAGTCCCTCATCGAGTGGATAGACATGATTTGTTGGCCCCTCCACCGAGTGCACTTCTGTCTTCCCATCCTCCCTGACCACGTCCACAACCTCTCCACGAATGGGTAGGATAGTCACATGCTCTGGCATGTCAATATTGTACCAAACCACCAGATTGGCGTCACTCTGAGCCACAGCCACATCACTCTGGATGACCCACTGTACGAAGGACACCTTACCCAAAAGTGTCTGCTTCCTGCTGGTGGCGATATCCACCAACATGAGGCGCATCTTCTTATCGCGGAAGAGGAGCTTATGTCCCGTCTCATTCAATTCAATCCAGTCGATTTTAGAATCATGAGATATTTGAGTGATTGTGGATTGATTTACCAGATCCACAACGCAGATGGTTTTCATATCCAGCAAATATGCCAGCTTCTTATTGTCTCTGGAGGTGCCACGCTCATTCAATCGTACAGATATCACGTGAGGATTCACGAATTCCGTCCGAACGGAGCCCAGGATGTAATGATCGCCATACTCAATTAGAGACAACTCTCCAGCATTGAATACCAGACAGACATTTGGGTTCTCGAAGTAGAATCTTTCATGCCGACCAGATGTCGTCCAGGCCACTTCGCTGGTGAGACCTCGCACGAGATCACAGAGAATCAGGGATTCTTCCGTCCGAGCTACTAAATAGCAATCCTTCCCCATAATTCGAACATCATCAATCTCCATGCCGAGATCGGACTCAATGGATAAAGCGTCAGACGATTCTTGCAAGGATTTTAGGAGGATCTGACTAGGAGCCACAAAGGTCAGCTCAAACTTGTCCTGCCAAACTGTGCGCCTCAGAACTGACTCAAATGTTAGAACAGCTCCACAGAGAGATCCAATGGTTAATCTTGCTCCATCCCGTCGCCATGCCAGAGCTGTGACTGAGTACAAATTGCGAATCTCCTTGACAGCCGTCTCATTCCAAGTATTCTGTCTAGAACTCCAGGTGTAGATTCTCACTCGATCGAAACTTCCCACGCTCACTGTCTGCCCATTAGGACTGGAGGCGGCAATCATAAACTCCCGCTCTGAATCGTCTCTCGAGAAATCAAAGATGCGTGACGGTTTACCCTAAATCCCAAATTGAATTTAAATTTATTTCTCCTCAATTGATGGTCTCATTTCACTCACCTGGTCATCGTAGAAGGAGACCTTTCGGTCAGATCCTGCCGCCATGAAGCCCGAGTGTGTCCAGGCCAGTGCTACCGGGGAGACGGGATGTTGAGTGACTCTGCCGGAAACATCCCCAAACTCCTCAACGACGAAGAAGCGCACAATTGATCCATCTTCATGGCCACTGAGGACACCTGTCCCACGAGGATTGGCTACCAGGGACACAGTAAAGCTCTCAGCCCCGTACATGTTCTGCGATTTATTGCTTTTGCTGTGCAGAGCACGCACCCGGCCATCCTCCAGACCGGCCACAATTGTGCCACAAGTCAGCCACACGAGACAGGTGACGGACGTCGGCTGGGGAAATTTATTGCAGATGACCTTCTTCTCGTTCCAGCCATCGCCCAGCTTATACACGAACACAATATTATCACTCTGAGCCACGGCCAGACGGCTTGAGTCGGGACTGAAGGCCAATCCCCGTATCACGTAAGATGTTTTTCCATTGCCTGGATCACTGGGCTTTGTGGAGAACTTGTCTCGCCGTTCACCATGCTCGTCAAACAGCAGGATCATCCGATCCGCTGTGGCCACGGCTAACTTCTGGTTGTTGGCGGACCAACTCAAAGCGGCCACGCGATTCAACTTATCCTGAGCCTCAACGAGAGTTTTCAGGAATTTCAGCTGCATTTTCACTAAATTTTCAACTCAGAATAGACTTTGTGGGAAGATTTTGTGGTAGTTTATTTGTTGCCACTCAATGTGTTGCCATGGAGCCGCATCGAGGATTTATGCATGACTCCGGGGGAAGTCGAGAGACAAAGTTGAAAGGTATATTGTGGAAAACCTAAGGGTGGTTTGAATGGCAATAAAGCAAATCTTCAGGGAGAATTCAACTTTCACTTCCATACGGGCTCTACAAGCTGCTAATGCAGTTTGAGTTGGACAAGTTTAGAAAATTTAGTTAGATATTCCAGAAGGACGATTAAAGCATTTTATAAATTTTCACAGCTAAAGTAGGTAGATTACTAGGTAAATTAATAACAAATTAATCTTCTGGGAACATTTCAGACATTTAGGTATGAAATACAATACATATTTAATAAAATTATTAATTTAAGAAGCGATTAATGTTTCATTTTCTACTCTAAAATCTTAAATTTATAATATTAATTTTAAAACATTGAATCTCGACGTTATTATATAAAGCCAAACAAGTTAGGTAGTTATTAAATCAAATACCTTAAAACCAAAGCAAGTTACTTGTTAATTAACTTATAAAACTACCAGTTTCTTCGCTTCAGAAGCTCTCAACTTTGATTTTCTCATATAACGTGGCACAATGGCAGAAACTTCTATATATAGACAGTCACCCAGACAAAACATTGTTAAAGAGGGATAAAAGGAAGCTTAATTGACCAACAATTGACAGTCATAGACAAAGTTTCATCCTTTAATTTACTCCTCGATACTCAAAGCCAGAGTTCATTTGTCCGAAACCATCAAGGCAAAAAACTTCTTGAAACAATTAAGCACCTCGTACGAGGATGCTGTAACAGCGCGTATTTTATTTTTTTATTCATCTACCTTGAGTGGTGGCTGAGAGGTGATCCGGTCGCGAGTTTTCTCGTGGGAGAGATGGGAGCGTGCAGAAACGGAAACAGTAGAAATAAAAATGTGGGAATTCTTGAATTTTAGTGGAAAACCATAAATCGATATAATGACGCGCATGTCACCTGTTGATGCTATACCAATCGTGAGATGAAAATGTGGGAAAGCTTTCAAGCTGGAAGCCCCAGAAAATGATATACCTCGTTTCCTTTTTTTGTCTGCAACTCCTGGATCATTTCGCAAAAGCGTCTTCAATCTATCAGCAGTAGGTAGACGCGTTAGATGGAGACTCTTGATGGGGACGGACGGAGAAAAAGTGGAATCTTGATACAAAATGTACTACATTCTCCAAAGGAGAAAATGTAGGTGGGGTGGTGCAGAAAATGAAAACAAGCCTCGTGTAGAGAGCAAAACATAAGAAAAGAAAGAGAGAGATCGGACCCTTTTGGTTTGACTTTTTTCCTACTCCTAAACTCGGAGTTTTATCAGGAAAAAGGAGTATATGCATTCAATGTAATATTTTTCAAAAATTATTTAAATCCTTAGCTATACCTAATCATAAGTCTTTCATATTAGGTTCCGTGATCTTGCAAAGAATCAGTTATTGCTAAGATATGTAGAAAGTTTATCTTTTCTTCAAGATTACAAGCATTCAGATAATTTTGTTGCCTTTGATTACATATTTTCCCTCTTGAAAAGCTCTCTCCCTCTCTTGCACATGGGCGACCAGATCCGGCGATACTCACGCAGCATCCGAAGTCAAAGCTCTCCATCTGACGAGCCAGTGTGAAAGTTGCTCTCGCACTAGAAGCACCCCTCGAGAGTGATAAAAGCCTACCGAGCGATTCAGATGCTTTCTCACACACAATTTTCTGCACCATAAATTCCTACTGAATCTATCGTATGTGAAAAAAATCTATCAAGTGTTGGGAAGTGAGTGAGAATATTGCCCAAGCAGTGTCTTATGATTTTTTTCTATCCTTCTTTTACCTTTAATCAATCGGACTCTCGGAATATTTGTTGATTGATTTGAATTTTTTTTTCACAATCGCGTATAAATGTTCTGAAATAGATTTTTATTTATTTTGGGATATTAAATTCTTTACGTGTTTCACTTTTCGGAATGAAACAAAGTGCAATTTGTTAGAGGAAAAAGGGATGTGACATGAATCCCTCCATTTAACATGGATTCTTTATCTGTGAAACAACAAAAGTATGTTACTATATATAAAAGTACATTGAAAATTAACAAGAATGTAGTTCCGCACCGACGGAATGAGTGTTCATATGCATAAATCATACATAGTTGAAAATTTTCAATTACTCTCCAATCAATATTTAATGCTAAATCCTTCACATTTCACTGAAATTTTAATTGGTCGTTCATCAAAAGTGTTTTCTAGAACTCACCTGTTAATTTATTAGGTCTCATTGAAAATTGATAAGCGAAAGTGATACATTTGTGTCACCTGATGGTGTGTCCTCAAAATCTAATTCTAACCTTCTCAAATTTCTCAGATAAATTTCTTTGGGCTGAGAACAACCTGATGCATCGTCCTAAATTGACCCACAAAAGTTGCTGAAGGTAACAAAAGTCTCAAATTCTTAAGAGTTTTCTACATTTTCTATTTTTTTTAAATCTGTATACATTTTAAATTCTTCTGCTTTAAACTTTTAAATTAAAATGTCATCATTTCTTCTGATTTGCTCTACTCACTTTTTGCACACAGAAATCTTAAGAGGGAAAGAATTTGAGTTAGAAAGTGTGTGTTTTATCAGAGTGGTTCTTCAATTTTGAAAAACTTCAGGATATTTAAGCATGAGAAAAAAAAAGAATTTCCTGCCACTCTCGCAACATCTGTTTCCGTTATGATACACTCGCCTCTTTCATCACCCTCAAAATGACAATGGAATAGTGCGGATATAACATGTAGGAATTTTCCTTTTCCCAGATTTTTCCACTCTCTCTTTTAGTGATAGCGAAATTTCAAGCATAGGCATTCGACTTTAATATTAGTATGCGGAAATGGGAGTAATACTGTGCCAAGATTTTCCAATAACAGTTAAAGGCTTTATTCTAGAAATTCATACAGCGGATAAAAGTTAATTAAATCCGAAGAGGGTATCTAGACCAGATTGTGTGATATAAGATAGGAAACAAGTTTTTGAGACCTACAAGGAAAAGACAAGTTTCTGCTGAAGTTGATTTTCGTACAAAATTTATAGGTATTGAAGACTATTTGTAGATATTGTTTTAATAAAAATAAAAAATGAAGAAAGATATAAAATTTTATGTTTATGGAAATAATAATAATAATAAATATAATTTAAATGCGTCCATGAGACAGCGCCTTTAGGGCGTTTATTTTAAAAAGAAAATCTTGGAGATTCTTTTTGTTTTTCTACATCTCTTCTTGTCTTCCCGGTGTTCATTCCATTTTTCTACCCTTTACTCAATTATGTGTCGATTTCTGTTTATACCGTGTATTTTCTTTAAGTATAGGTATTTAATAAATTAATTGTTCTTTAAGATTCGAAACTTCCAAAATTCGAGATTCCATGAGTTTTGATTCCCCACCGTAACTCTTTCAAACGTTTTAAATTACATCTCTGATCAGAGTGTAATTTTAAATATATTTACCGTGTTTTACCATTATTTAAATAAAATTCAAGGATATTTACAAAAAATGTCAGAGCTCCAACAGAATGCC
>CAKKOB020001081.1:0-17459 GCA_918844115.2 Phlebotomus perniciosus | reverse complement strand
ATTAGTATGCGGAAATGGGAGTAATACTGTGCCAAGATTTTACAATAACAGTTAAAGGCTTTATTCTAGAAATTCATACAGCGGATAAAAGTTAATTAAATCCGAAGAGGGTATCTAGACCAGATTGTGTGATATAAGATAGGAAAAAAGTTTTTGAGACCTACAAGGAAAAGACAAGTTTCTGCTGAAGTTGATTTTCGTACAAAATTTATAGGTATTGAAGACTATTTGTAGATATTGTTTAAAAAAAAAAAATTAAGAAAGATATAAAATTTTATGTTTATGGAAATAATAATAATAATAAATGTAATTTAAATGCGCCCATGAGACAGCGCCTTTAGGGCGTTTATTTTAAAAAGAAAATCTTAGAGATTCTTTTTGTTTTTCTACATCTCTTCTTGTCTTCCCGGTGTTCATTCCATTTTTCTACCCTTTACTCAATTATGTGTCGATTTCTGTTTATACCGTGTATTTTTTTTAAGTAGGTATTTAATAAATTAATTGTTCTTTAAGATTCGAAACTTCCAAAATTCGAGATTCCATGAGTTTTGATTCCCCACCGTAAACTGTTTCAAACGTTTCAAATTACGTCTCTGATCAGAGTGTAATTTTAAATATATTTACCGTGTTTTACCATTATTTAAATAAAATTCAAGGATATTTACAAAAAATGTCAGAGCTCCAACAGAATGCCTCAAAAATGTCAAACGTTTAACTATTCAATTATTCCACACAATTAGTGCTTCAAATCTACGTCGTTATTGTAAATTGGATCATTTGAATTTTCCTCAATATTGCACAGAAAACCTTCACTACTATCGAATGATAAAATGTGCCATAACAGAGCATTTCCATTAGTCCCATTAAAAGCAATCAGAAAATTTAATTAAAGGATTTCCCGAGAGAACCCAACCTCGGCAATTGTACCCCGGAAATTTTATCTAGGCTCAAAAGTTAGTTTATAATGGTGAAAATTTTTAGGGTATTTTCATTACTTTTCTAACGCTATCTTCACGTTTTGAGTTAGTTTGACGTGGGGAAATTTAATCTCAACATTTCTCGTCCTTCCCAAATGTTGCTTAACATGGAAAGATATATCGACAATATTTTTGTGGCAATATAGGGGCGAATTTTTGCGTGCGGAAATATTAAATGATTTGGGATATGGAGAAGATTTTCATTAGTCCCGGTGAATGAATGGAAGGGTGTTTGGTCGCTGTTTGCAGACCAATTGAAAATTTTTCATTTTCCTCACAACTTTATAATAAACTACATTAAAGGTTTGACGGTCTTTAAGTTTCATGATATCCCTTCGGAAATATTTCAAGAGTAAAGCAAACAGTAATGAAATAAGAAAACTTCTCGCTAAATTTCACTGAAATTTTCTATCTTAATTTATGAACTCACATGCCAAGGGTCAAATGAACAAAGGCGAGTCCTCGTTGCCATAAAACCCACTGATGTGTTCAAACATTGAACAGGTTGTTTTGAAAATTACACTGAGACAAAAAAGGCACGCCATAGGGTTGGTGAAAGGCCGTTGAAGAGGGTGTCTCTATATATGTATATTGCATGTGGTCATCTGGAAAATTGCTATATTTCAGAAACTCCCACTCCATATTAGAGCAATCATAAATCAGAGAGTTCGCAAACTCACAATTTGGGATGCTAAAACGTGATCAAAATATTCCACAGAAAAAAAAAATGAAATAAGGAAAGATTTTTCATTTCTCCTCGAAAAGACGTTTAAGAGGAAATTACATCCGCTCTTGTGGATTTTCCTTCAGGTGACGAAAAATGCGAATTATTCCTGGTATTTTGACAAAGAATTCTCGCTGAAGAAAACATCATCAATTATTTTCGCCGATTCCGTCAATCTTGTCAGCTCTCCAGTGGTTTTTAACGGAAAATTCTATGACGTGAGAAATGGGAAAGTTTTCTTCCAAATAGCTCCATTCCACGTGTTTTCCAACCATATCGTCGCCCCATCGTGAATAATTCTCAGGTGAATAATGAATTTTTCCATTGAATTTCCACCACCAAACAGCCATTTCTCCACGTTTCGGTGGCTCGCTCATAGAATGTTACTCAAGTTTTCACGCAAATCTATCGATCAAAATGGGCTTCACTCAAAATATTTGCACATATCCCAAGCTTCAGTGTCACACTTCATGCAACTTCGCATGAGAATCAATTTACAATCTCATCAATTTACCAACTCCATCGTTCCATGTATCGCTGATAACGCATTTTCGACTAAGGGCTTCACAGAGAAAATATTGTTTCTCGTATAAATTGTTCTGCAGAAAATAAACATCCGCATATTGACGGGAATGAGGAATTTTCCAATAAACTTCGCATCGATTGTATTGCATGGCGGATGAACTGAAGAAGGATAAGGAATTTCATCGACGTCGCATATTCTCACTGCAAACATGAATACAAGATAGAAAAGTTATGACTAAACTGCAAAAGAGAAAAAATAGAAATTTAGTTATAAAATTTGCCATCAAAGACGTAGTTTCCTTATAAAATTCGTCTCCTGACAACCTTTGAAATATTTGAAAAGTTTACAAAAAGAATAGATTTATTATCCATAATTATATATTGTTGTGTTATCATGACATTATACAGCAATTAATTGCAATCTGCGAAACGTGAATTACCTGAGTAAACATTTTGTTTATTCCTTTGAATTAAATATAATAAAAGGCTTTATGTGCATTTTAATATCAAGTGAGTCTTGGAATTTCTTGAAAGAACAACTTCTGCACAGGAATCTAATTTTATTAAAATTCTTGAGAACTTATGAGCAAAAAATTTCTGATCTTTCTTTCTTTTATAAATAAAAGAAAATACAACCAATTTCACATCACAAAAAAAATACTTTGCGCTTCTTATACCTACGCAGAATCTTCTCATCATGCAGGTGAGATCAAAATGTATTTAAAGAGAAAAGAAGAAATAATGAAATGCATCCCCTCAGATTCATCATCTGATGGAAGCAAAGTGGTGATTTAATGGGAAGGAGTTATAAAGAATCTGTGAAATAAGGATTTTCTTTACTGTGAGTTCTTTTACATCTCCATCGCGAATTCTTATCACGTCTAAACGGGACAGTGAATAAGCACATAAGGAAGGAGTGATACGAATCTAGTGGAAATTCAGAGGGACCGAATTGGTTGTGGAAATAGGATGAGGAAGACTCACTGGGTTTCTCTGTGGTGAAAATCTTCTAAAAAATTCATCCCATGGTAGAGAGGAATATCGAAAAGGTCTATTGGATGGCAGAAGAAAGGATTATTTAGAACGAGCGATTGAGAGTCGATTGTTATTGCTGCCTTTTTCTTTCTTTTTCACTATCTCTGCATGGTTTTTTGCCTATATTACTTGGCACTTTATCATTATCTTACTTCCACTATCTCTTCCTGTTTTCTCACTTTCCACACAATTTTGCATTAAAGGAGGAATTTATTCATTAAAATGGTACTCTTTGAAGTTCAATTTGAATTTCCAGTTCAAAGGAGTTGAAATGAAGGAGTGTGAAAGGAATTCCAAGGAATAAACATGAGAGAGATAATCCATGGTCCCGAACATAACTATTGAAACTAAATAGGGACTTCTTAGGAGTTACGATATTTTGTATTTGAAACCGTCAAAATGTTTAGTCAAAGAAAAACACAAAAGTATAACTATCCCGGCTAATGTAATGTTGAGTGTTTCATTTTAAAACACGCTTAATTCAATATTAACAATTTAACACACAAATTTGGGCTCAAATAAAAAAATTAATCCACTTGCCACAAGCATTGAAAGATTATATATATAACAAATTGTCTCTTTCACAGTTAAGTGAAACTCTCAAGATAGCAAAGAAAACCGACATAGCTCACACGCGACCTGGCACAAGAATTCCACGAATGACACACAAACAGAGACACAGTCCGGAAGAGGCTCAAGAGCGAGTTATCTGGGAGTGGTTGTGGTAGTAATGCCGAATACACGTGGCTCTGCACAATGGCAGCCACGGCTGAAACCGTCAATGGGGCCCGTGAGACGGGCCTGTCCAGCATCCGGAGCCACCTTCAATATAGAGGTCGGCCGGGCGAAAATGACCTCCCGCTGCTTGTGGCATGCATGTCGAGCTCTTGCTTTGGGCATTGTACTAATGCTTTTAGGCGCCGGAATGGCCACCATAGGTAATTTGCATCTCTCAATCTCTCTTTCTTACCCCTATCACACTTTCTGCATTTTGGGAAAATCACGCACGAGAAGCACAATTTTCCACAGAAATATCGACTCAATGAAATTTGTTATGGTGTCTTTCAGGATATTACGCAGACCATTTATCAATTGGCCAGGAGGTGCGTGGTAATGCCACAATTCGAGTGCGAAACGAATCGAGGGGATTTCATCTCAACAATTTATCCTATGTCGGTCCAATTATCATGGGATTTGGCGGTAAGTTGGACCATTTCTCAGGCACTGTCATAAAACACATTTGTTCCTTTTTCATTTAAGCTTTCGTGGGTCCGTAGCATGACAGCCACTCTACTCTTGATTGATTATTTCATTAGAGAAATGGGAGAAATGCGATAATCCTGTATCTTTTAATGAGCAAAAAGTGTGTAATATTTTTGTATTTACATATTTGATCGCTTCAGTTTTAAATAGCTTTGTGAAACAGAAATATCCCCTAGAGAGCCTAGAGACCATAAGTTCAAAGTGATCTGAAATTGTGACATTAATTTGAAAATTTTGATCTTTTTTACGGGAAAAATACGGGGTTTCAATTAATTTTCTTCTTTTAGCAAATTATTATGAAAATACAATCCTAAAGCAATTTTAGACGAATTCAAACTTATAAATCGTTTTGTAGAGAAATTCTTAGATTCGTTTTATTCTTAAAAAGTTCCTGAACATTCAAATTTCAATTCCCTTCAATATATAGTACTTAAGTTTCAACTTTCAGCACTTTTCGAAAGTTGCTTTTTGTGTCACTAAAAGTTTCCGCTTGCATAACAAACATGCAAAATTTTGTGAGAAAACATTATGTAAAAGCATTTATTTACTAAATCTTAGAAAATCGTTCAATGTATTTAAATCTTCGGAAATACTTAAGGTGTTGTCACACTGCAATAATTCTGTCTTCAATTCTTATAATTGAGTACTCATTTATTGTATTTTTTAGCGGAATACGATTATATTCATATACCGCGCTAAGACTAAAAAATCTCTGAAAGGCGTTTTCCGAAAAAAGCTCAAGTCATAATGAGCATTCATCTTTTATAGAATCTTTTGACAAAACTATTGCACTACGACAGCACCATTACCATAAAAGTATGAAATGCAAAGTTTATTGCCTAAATTTATCTTTGCACACATTATTGCTAATTCTAAAAGAGACAGGCATATCTTTGTAGGAAACATATGCATAGATCTGCTGGTATGTTTTCAAATGAGAAATGTAACTGAAAATAAATCAGAAGATAAAAAGGAACTTTGTCATAAAGCTGTCCAATAAAGAATGTGAATTCACGTAATATCCAATATCTTTCTGAAATCGTCATTTTTTAAGAACAAATTTCTTTTTATTTCCAAGGACAAAAGTGATGGCTGTGTATTTGATTCAGGATAGAGAAAAAAGTTTTTAATTAATCTCTGGCAAAGAAAATTTTAAATGAATTAATCAACTAAGAAAAACCTCATCATTTGCATCGTGCCTGTGTAAAACTTGCTTACATCTTTTATTGATTCTTGAAAATTGTTGTAGAATTTTCCAGTTTGGATTAGGATGTAAAATTATTTTTATAAAATCTTTTGAAATATTTTATTTCACCATTTAAAGTATTCAAGTTTGAAGTGACTTATCCAACATGATATCTTTCGTCACTAGAATTTTCTTGCCAAAATATTTCTGGAATGTTCCCTTGAGAGACAGAAAATTTATGTGTGTCCAAATGTTTTGTCAATTTGAGACAAGAGCGAAGAGAAGTTTCTTTGCCAACCGAATTACCATCTCATCTCCAACTGAAATCAT
Source organism: Phlebotomus perniciosus (assembly GCA_918844115.2). Classification (NCBI taxonomy): domain Eukaryota; kingdom Metazoa; phylum Arthropoda; class Insecta; order Diptera; family Psychodidae; genus Phlebotomus; species Phlebotomus perniciosus. The sequence goes on along the minus strand of CAKKOB020001081.1, from coordinate 11,419 downwards.
TTGTAATTTCGTCTTCCAAGAAATGGCACGAGTGTTAGGAGGAAGTATAATTCTGTGGTATACTGCTAAATTTACTTAAGATACTTGATGATGGAAATGTTCAACAAACACCATGAAACATGTGCTAATTTGGAAAGTTTCTTGCAAAAACAATTTCATATGATATTACTGGGTGGGAATAACATGAAAAAGCATTTTCCATTTTCCTTACAGTGAAATCTCATGGGGTGAAATTGAAAGAGACAAATTCAGGGTGACTCCCCTCCGCATAATCATGCTCCAATAACATGAGTTTTGTGGGGAAGCGTGCACAAGACAAATAGAGAAAACTATTTAATGAGTTTTCATGTAGGTCTTTGAGTAAAATATGAGAGAAAGGAGATTTTATAAATCGTCATACATATAATATTTAGCATCATTCATGGAAACATTCATCAAAGAAGACGTGCAAATGAATTTATAATGTTTAATTAAATTTGAACTTAAACAGTCCCTGGAGTTCAGATACACTTTTCATGCGTACTTTACATAAGCTAAAGCATATCACAGTCTGTTCTTTTGTTCATCATATACCATCTTTTGTCTCCAAAAACCTTATTGATTCTTCTCAACTGTGCCACGCAGCGTCACATGACCAAATGTCAGAGGTGAAGAAACAGATGCGAAAAATATTAGTACTGAAGGAATTGGCGAAGAATTGCTGCGAAATATTACCATTGTGACAGATGGTGTAGCCAGATAAAATTGGACGAGTCATGAGTGATCCCTCTAATTGAGTTAAGGTCTCCCTCCCCTCTCAGGATTCATCGTTGTGGCTGCATGCGTGATGACTTTCGAGGCGCGCGATTCAGCGGCCAAGGTGGTGCCGGCGCGCTTTAAGATGGGCGGCAGTGGATCGGGGGGTGGCAGTCGGAGCAATGGCCGGAGTGCTTCATCCTCGCGTCGAGCCACAGGTATGAGGCCATTAATGCAAATTTATGTCCTCAACGACAATCGCTAAAGCTACTCAGTATCATAAAAGCTCTCCCTCTCGCCTTTCTCGTTCTGGCCACCGATTGAAAACTGAAATAGGAGTGCTTCCGACACCCACAGCTCCCACACCTATTAACTCCCAAGTCAACCGATGGGAGCAGAACATGGGACTCTTCAGAGCGACCGGAAGTAGTGGCGAAAGAGCGCCCAGTCGTCAGGCACTCACGGCAGCGCTCATTCACTTCTCAAAAACTCTGGGGTAAGTTTTCAAAACTTTTCTAGGAAAGGAGCGTGGACAAAAAAATTTAATCACTTTATGAAAAATTCTCCTGATCAACTTCATTGTGATTTTATTTTAATTTCACTTAAATGTACCATTTTAATTACATATACAGTTACATTTAGAAGAAACTTAAGAAAAGTTCGGGAGTGCTAATGAACAATTAATCTGATACGAAATTATAAAGTTTATAAGTATTATAAGTAAGAAAGAAAAAGTTAAGAAAATTTGACGTTTTATCGGTTTCCGAGGAAGATTTTGAGTTCTAAACTTTAATTTGATGTAAGATTAAAAAAATAATTTTATGATTCAACCATCTAAAAATTTTCATTATTCAAATATAGCAGATTAAAGTTGACGGAAATTCTGACGTCATAACATATATTTTAGTAAATGATAGATTTTTTTCCTTTCCATTATGTAATGAAGATAATTCATATTAGATATCCCATATAAGAGGTCTCCAATATCAAGAAATTCTCAGAGGCAATAAAAAATTGATTCTGGGTATTCTGAGCTTTGTGATAGTCGTAAAATAAACACTGGAAGTGGAGAAAAAATGAGCATTAATCTCTTAATGGAGAAGCTCATCATTGCTGCATATAATGTCTGTACTGAATATTTTCTGAGTTTGTTTACCATCATTGCTGTTTTTCTCAGTCAATTCACTTTCAACCATCTCTGTTATGACTGGATTTAAATACCAAAATATATAACACCAAGTCGCCTTCAAGTTGTTCTGTTGAATTACTGAAAGCACTGAAAGTCTATATTGGGGAGCTTTCTTTAATTCTCCCCTTTAATTAAGAACTCTAATCTCTACTTTTCGTTAAATTTCCACATGAAATCTATTTATAGAGAGAAGTAAGGGTATATGAATGTGAGGATTTTAGTTTTCTGTGGAATTCACTTTATCAGATTTTTGGCGTTGAGTAAAGAAATTGCTGGTGAAAAAAGGGTTCTCAGTGGCAAATTACTGAGTTACAGCGCAGAAAATCTCCCCTTAAATATTTCATTAAATATGAAGATTAAAAAGGGAGGTTTATTTGGGTGCTATTCTCTGGCTTTTTTCGTACGTATACCTTCTTATTAGACCATAGAATGGTGCACAATATCGTCCTTAATCCCTGTAAGTTTGTGTTTGGATTAAATTGTGGCAGAAGATCCTTTAGAAATTTATTCATCCTGGGGATGATTCTGCCATGGGTGTTTCTTATATTTTCCTTAGATACTCTCTATGTTCAACGCAAACTAAAGATTGAATTTTGGACTTGGGGTTGATACGGTTGATATCTAGCAAGGATTCAACATGTAATACATATAAAACCATAAGGTATCACTTGGTAATCCTCGCTCTTCTTGCAAATAATCCAATAACACATTCACGAGATATTTGGTATCCTGAGATGCCATTCAACCCCCAATGGTGAAGAAAAAATGCCTAAGAGGATTCTTTATGAATATCTCATCCAAATTCATATCCTTCTGGCTTTTTTACGCACTTACACTCACGAAAAATCGCCTTTCTTATCAACTGTAATCACTTTTTTCTTCACATTTTTTACGTGTGCTGTATCGATTTTTCTCGAGACTCTCCAGCCTCTTCGATCCACCTGTGCTCCATTGTGGCACTGCTCCTTATAATGGCATCATGTTTCCTATAAAGAGGATGTGAAGTGTTGGTGGAAAGTGAAATTCAAAAGAAGGTATTTTATTGAACGTTTCATTAAAGTAAAATTTTCTGGCAGCCATACAATTAAAAGGCTTTCGGATCGAGGCTTTACACGTGCAAGAAGCGTTACAGTGAAAGCCACTCAATGCCTGAAAATGTCAAAGGTAGCATAAAGGGCATAACCTGACCACAATTTCGCCTCACGTGCCTAAAATCGTTGAATATTTGCACAATCATTCCTGTTGCTTCAGTGATAGAGTCTTTTTGCCTCCAAAAGCCCCCCAGAGCTTTCAAGGGCGAAGATGAATTTCATTGTTACCCTCATAAACTATTTTAGTATTTAATATATCAAACAATTCAGTGAAGGAGAATATATCATCAAAAATTTACTCAAGAGATTATCTTTGCGAATTTCATCCTTTATTTATAAAATAACATTGCAGACGTTTAAGAAATACCCATCTTGATATTAAAGTGTTATTTTAGAATCAGATATGAGAGCGTCTCGATATCACAGCTGCAAGAGAAAAAAAACCTCGGATTCCACTTGAATTGCTTTAGAGAGAAATTCAATTTCCACTGATAATAAAATTAAGCTTTTGGGATCTGTTGCCAGTCTAAGTTGATTTTGTCTTTCAAAATACAAAAGCTTTGATTGCTCCCAATCATTTCAAATTTAATTTTAAAACCCTGACAAACTACGAGCTGTAAAGACTTATATAAAATTTTCTCTGAAAACTTCACCAAGATAAATTGTATAGAGGAAAGTGTTTGAAATTACCTTGTGAATCGCGAGAGTAGCATTAATTCTATCACGAGAAAATTACGGTAATTTGCTAGTGCAAAGTTTCCCACTCAAAGCCCATCATTAGTTTTCTTTTGAACCAGTCTTGGCATTCTGATGAAATTTCCTTGAAAGTAAGGAACATTAAAGACTGGTTACACATACATAAAAACAAGATATTTCTAACTATATGTGTATAGACCGTATAGACGCATATTTGAACGCATATCCCGTCAAAAATCAAATTTTATGATTATAAATTTTTTAATAGGATACAAAATTTAAAAAACCGAATTTTAGTTTTGGAGCTTTTAGTGTTCCAATATTTAGTTAGATGCAATTTGATCAAAGATTAAATTCAACACGTTATAATCACTATATAATACTAAAGGATATAATTACTAAACAAAAGAATATGTTATAAAATGTATGATAGATCTTCTTGTTAGATTTATTTAATACTAATATAATTACTTTTAAATTTCTAGAAAAATAAATTTAGGTCATAGGTATCGAGTCTCTCCTTAGTATTTTTCTTCCAACCGTGATCCCAATCAGCAGCAAAGTTAAATTTACGTGCAACGAACTGTAAACTTTTGCCCTGCGATTTTATCAATTTTCTCCATGGGGATGGAGAAATTCGTTATGTTACATTTCTATTTACCATGAATTCCTACATCAGGTCCTTTGGCACTTTTTCACTTCTTACTGTCTTTCATACGAAAACGAGACTGAAAAAAAATCCTAAACATTATGTATACTTATCCCATCACCATCTCTATCGAGGCGTAGAAACTCTTATGGTTTGTTTTTCTCATAATTCTCAACATCATAATGTGGCTCTCATGCGAGGGATTGAGAAATATGGAATGTTCAGTCTTTCAATAGTGTGGTATTGTTTTATTACCAACTTCTTGCACACCATACCTGTCTCATGAATAAAGTACCATGTGAAAGCGGATTCGTGAGTCCTCGCTAAAAATAGCGGAAGGATTTTTTAATCCTCACCCTTTGCGGGACGTAAAACACACCGTCGAGTATGTTATCGGGAGAGGAGTGTAATTAACAGTTGAGACCTTTTACAGTTCGCGAGATATGCAAATGTGGGTGGCACGAGCAATATTCAACTCTGCTGTGTCCATATTCTGCCACACCAAGCGAGTGATTGTTAATTAAGTCGCGACGTCCACGAGGCACAGTCCCCAAGGCATATGGGAAATTGCTGGGAGATGAGCTTTTGCCAAAGCTCCAACCACGCATTGGGATATGAATTAAAACACTGGCATTTTGACATTAATTTCCCAGATCACCGGAAGTGTCTTCGCCTCAGAAGCCACGAAGGGTTTCCCGGAGTGGCAGTGTGCCCAATCTGGCAGACCGTCATCACCACCATCACCATCGGTCGCCCAAGAGCAAAACCTCACACCGTCGGTCACGCAACAGCAGTCTCGTGCAGCGCACAACTAGGGAATCCTCAGGGGAGCGTTTCCTTCACCCAGGGATGCTTCAGTATCACCGACAGGCGTTGTCCGTGGACGAAGGGAATCCCTACAGTCGGAGAGAGAGTGGCCACGACTCGTACCATGGTTCTGAAACGTCCATGGGCTGTGAGCGAACTCGGAGGTCCGACACCGCTAAGAGGCGCATCTTAGCTCGTCAGAAGCCCATCGAGAGAGATGAGGAGCTCAACAGTCCACGTGTGGGTTACACTTCCGGCAGACGGAGGAGCTCCACTGCATCTGATGCTTCAGCGGCGTCCAGGAGAACAGTGACGAGACGCGCTTCATCCACCTCTCGAACGCCCAGCATCGACTCTCGTAGTGTCCACAGTCCGGAAAGAAGTCCTCGGACACCCCATCGAGTGGTCGCTCAGATTTCCACCCCATCAGTTGAACGTGATTTCCGGTGAGTGGCTATTAGCACGTCAATTACCCACGTCTGTTGCATTTTGCATGTCACTGTGTGCCACAAATTCAATCCCCGGGCAAATACGAGTTGATTGGAATTGATTCAGCACATTATCTGCATTTTCATATACATATTTCTGTATTTTCAACAAGAAACCCTCGTGACCTGAGAGATTTTCCCTCATGAGTTACACTCTTGTTAGTATGCATGACATTTTCAACTCTTTCATTATCTCTGGTGGAAATCTCATGTTGGACTTCTCGTAAATTCCTCCGAGTCAAAATGTGATTAATTAATTATTTGCAGAATTCCCTTGACAATGCATCAGCCAATTTTGAGAACTGAAGGCAACAGACGGTGAAATATCTCATGAAATCTCATTCTCTTACCTCACAGATTTATGAGATTTGTCATGGGATGAGCTTTGAATTTTCATTTATATGCTCTTCGTGCTGTTTGCCTAATGCACTTAACCGAAATCTGTTCATGACAGAAGTAAATTGCTATATTTATGCGACATTGTGAAAGGTTTTTAATAGAAAACCAGGCGCATTTTAAAAACTCTATAACTATGTACCTCTTTTTGAAAATCAAGCTTTTGCATTAAGCTAAATTTAATTTCTTTAATGTTTCACTTCGTTTATATGCAAGCACAGATACTTTTAAACAGCGCTTCATTTGATTTCCAAAGCTTCCACTTTAATTTCACAATTTAATTTGCTCGGAATTTTGAATTCCTATTCAGGGTTAATAATTCATATCATACTTCAATAAACAAGCCAATTAGCAATGCTAATAACAATTTAAATCTTATTCTGAAATGAACTGACAAACACATGTGAAAATTAAATAATTGAGTTACATTTGGCAAAGTAAAAGCTCATCGTATATATCAGGACGATGATGTTTGGCGACGTAAAAGAATTTGTGGGTGATTTTATAGCCTGAACACAAGTACTTGGCAGAAATTCCCCGCTTATTGGCGCACATAAACGCAATTTTATTTTGATGGCTTCATTTTTATTATCTTCAATGAAATTAAGCATTGGAAAAAGCTCCCGATTCCTTTTTGGTGAAGGAGTGTCCCAGGTGTCCCATGGTAGTGATAGCTATACTGTGGTGAAAAATTTAGCTGAGTAATATATTAGGTGGTAGGTAATTCTTTTTCACACGAGAGATTCTAAACATGATTTATTAGAGTGTAAAATTGTGAAGATGAAATTGCATTTATCTCTATTAATTTTGATCCTAACCATAGCAAGACGGATACCATTTTATTGCACAATAATCCAATTTCATCCTTCACTGAATGTCCTAATAAAGATTTACAGTCTAGAAAGAGTTTTTTTTTCATGCTAGTGATGAGGGAGTAAATTTTATCGTCATTCTTTTGCAAAAAATGCGCAGCTTTGAAATAACCATGAGAGATTTATGACAAATCTCACAAGTAAACACAATATTTCTCTGGGTGTCACAAAAATATTTTCCCATACCTATCAAAAGGTCTCATAAATCAAAGACGATTGATTTTATTGAGAGCTCACAGACGTTGAAGGCTTCGAGTACTAAGAAGGATAAAAATAATCTATTAATATTGTAGGAGTGAAATGTAGGTCTAGTGTTTTTCGTCACTGATGATTAGATTAGTCTGACCCACTTCCACACAATTCAATGTAATAATTAGTTACCAGATATTTTCGATCAAATTTATTATCGTTCTGCATGAAAGTCCCTCTTTCATATTTTTCCCCCTATAGAAAAGAAGGGCCCGTCAAAATATTCACATGAAAGACTTCTTCTCTATTTTCTCTTGACCTTTCCATTGAATTCTCTCTCTTCTCTCTCTTTTCATCTCACCCACGAACAAAGCACAGGGAGGGAATATTATTAAATGATTTCTGAGAAAGGTGCGCCTCAAGTGAAATTTCGTCGTATTTTTTTTCTCCACCCAACACTAAATTTATGCGGTATTTTGAGAAATTATCGTGAAAAGTCCACTGAATCTCACCGCGGGAGCTTTCAAGCTTTCTTTGTTTCCACCCAGACTATATACTTCAAGTTCAAATTTGCCATTAAATTACGCAAACAACAGCGACATGGAGATCATTTCAACAGTTACGAGGGTGTAGGTTTCACCGCTATCACCCTTCCGACCACTAGACTTTATCGATCAGAATGAGAAACATTATTCATTTTATACCATTTTGCCCAAGAGGCTTACAAGTGTTGATCCAAATTCACAACATTCAACATTATCATAAAGTAAAGGAAGCACGGAACGGACAGCAGCTCGGATCGGACAGACAGACATTTTTGCTAAAAACTCGACGAGAATATTGATTTTATGGATTAAATATGAACTAATTCAATATGTCTGATCTAGATTTATTGCTTTAGTTCATATTTAATCTATAGAATCAATATTATCGTCGAGTTTTTAGCAAAAATATATGTCTGTCCGATCCAAGCTGCTGTCCGATCCGTGCTTCCTTTACCTTATAAGTATACGTTTCCCAAAAAGCATTAACAAACTTCTGAAGCGGAAATTTCAACTTCAAAATATGTATTCAAAATTAAAATATCCCTCTATTAAAACATAATAAGTATTGCATAACGAATCTCAAAATCAATTCCAATTTTAAAAGATCTCAGCCATTAAATCCTGAAAAAGGTACAATTTTAATTACTTGTTGACCCTCTGTTTACTTTGGCCCCTCGAACGGCGGTGTATTGTGTGCCGTTTTCCCTTCAAACAGCGAAACATGGAGTGGAAAAATTATAACTCTTTCTCACGCTTCATTTACATTGCACCCCAACCCTCTCTCTCGATGGTTCTCAGTGTCTTTTCCTTTTCTTCTCGGTAGGAGTCAATTATCGATCTCATCTGAGCCGATGAGAGGACTGTCCTGCCAATCGAGCATTGAGCCATGCGTTCCAGAGGAGAGTCCAGATCAAGAGGACAAGGACACTTTCCCGACGGATGTGAGTGATTCGTCGGAGAAGGGAAGGTCATCGAGACCAGACTCCCTTATTCTGGATTGCAATCAGGAGCCGGTGAGGCAAAAGTTTCTCTATCGCAGTAAATCATCGAAGAGTTTCAAGAGGCCGAAAGCCAAGGCGCCCGTAAAGGAGTTCCATCAGATCTACTTCATCAGCAGCAACACCGCAGAAGATGGATATGATTCTATCGAAGTGATTGACGAGCGTCGAATGAAGAACTTCGGCACTTCAGTCACGGCAAATTCTCAGCAACTTGAAAAGCTGCTGTATGATGATTCAGGGCGGAATGAGGAGGTGCCACCGGCTGATATGAAGTCAGAGTGCAACGAAGGAGAAACACCAACCACTTCCCACGAAAGCAATATTAATCCCAATCAAATCACCCTCACAATTCAAGCTGAGATTGAGCGACAAGTCTGAAGATAAGTCTGTTGATGGTCCTGTTATTTCCTAATTTGCAAATGAAAACTTTACAACTCGAGAGGATTGTTCTTATCACCGCCAAAAATGACATTGAATTTTCAATGAAGCTTTAGTGAAAAAAGTTTTTGTAAATTTTCCCTCGGGCTTTTTTCCCACAAAATGTGCATTATACATCATATTTTATCTGTCTTCCTCGAACTTCCTCTCCGACATCATTCTCAGCATATTTTATCTGAATATAATCTCATGCAGAGAGCCACAAGTTTTGTTGCATAGCGAGGAGAATCGTCAAATAACCATATCTCGTGACAGCCATTAAAAAACTTATAGAGGTGAATAATTCTACTGCAATTCTAACATTCTCTTATTATTCGACCCTCGTCATGCTTTTCCATCTTCCACCATTAGAAAGAAATATCGAAATTGATTCGTTAATGCCATTAATTCTATACTTATGTTAATTATTTCCATAATGCATAAATCCAATAAAAATGCGGAACATCTTAAAAAGTCATTAAAATTGGCCCGATAACAACAGGATATTAAAACTCGATCGATTTCTATTATAAATTCTGGTCCTTCATATTTTGTGTTAGAATTTATAAAGATTCAGTCGTTGGTATCGTTTTGACCTATCTTAAATTTAAGACCCATCCTTACCATGTAAGAAACATTTTATGTCAATTAAATGGTTAGATGGAGGAGTTAAAGGATGTTTTGACATCACAATTCTATTCAATAAGGTCAAGATAAAAAAAATTCGTTCCTTAAATGCACTTGAAAGTCTCCTGTTTTCATATAAAATGTGTAAAGCTATACAAAACTATAAAAGCTCTATTAAACTTTCCCTGGAATGTGGACAGTGTAGAACTTGTTTACGCTGTCCAATTCCAACTGTTACGTTGAAGACAAAGAAAAATATTTGGGTAGGCCCATTTTCACAAAAAGCATTTCCTAAAAAACGAATTAATATGAAATCGCAGCATTTCCCATGGCCTTTTTGTGTATTTTTGGACAAACATAGAAGGACAATCAAAAGCGTGAAATGGTGGTAAAAATAGAAAATAAAAGAACCCATTGAGTGTGCTAGAGTGAAAAATGTTGTTGAAAATAACATAGAGAAGAAAAGTGGATTTTTCCACTTAGATATAGCCGGTATAGCTCTTCCCATTCCTTCTCCACATCTCCTCCTGAAGCATCCCATGAATGGTGAGTCTTTCATAGTTTGATGACACCATTAGAGATTCTCTTTCTATTTCAGCGACTATGAGCATTGCAAAAGGGAGACGCTTTTCCGTATCTCCCTCGAAAGACAGGGTTTCTCACATTGTGAATTTAATCAGTCATTGTTGCCTAAATGTGTATCAAAGATTAAAAAACCTCCCTGTTTGAAATTCTCAATGAGATATTTATAAGAATAGCTCCCAGCCCAATTTAGACGAAAAAAAAATAAAGTAATTGTTGTAACAGGTCACATAATTTTCACCCAGAAACAAGTTGTTGTAAAAGAAAAGGGAAGCAAGCAGTAATAAGAAAAGCCAATTGTACGAAGAGTGTTTTAAGGAGAATGGAGAAAAAAGAATAAAATCTGTGTACAAAAAAAGACATGCAAGGAAATTATTTTCTAAAGCAAATTTCCATATTTCCACATTTCTCACATGTCCAGAAATAACCTCGGAAAGTGCTTTTCTGTGAAGTTTCTTCCACTTTTTATATTCTGAAGAGTCACTTCTCACATAAATTGTCCACAAGTCAACATTCCACAGACACCCCTGAACTTGGAAGAATCCAAAATGCTATACATCAATTGGAGAGCCAAAAAGTTAACATTAAATAGCAAAATCTTTTGGGTAGAATGAGACGAAACGACAATTTTGCATTTTGTGCAACTTTTGTGTATATTCTAAAGTCGTCAGCAACATAAGTACACCGAATCAAAGCGGGTAGAGAAATGCTATTTGGAGTGGAAAAGTGAGAGACAACTACACTGTTAGGAAAGTTGTAGTTACTAAGTATCCTCAAAGGAGAATATAATAAATATGTTTATAAAATAGAGTAGCTATATAGAGTTATAAGATCATCTGCAATCCACACCAAATTTCCACCGGACTTTACTCTGAAAGTCCGAAAATATCAAGTTTGTTTGTTTTTTATATTATATACGAGGCGCTTCGCGCCTCTCTTTGCGTGGTTTGTGGATTGTGTAGTAACTTGGGTCCATTAAATTTATTGGGAAGATTCATTTAGCAGTTAAAAAGTCGAAAATAGGGGATCTTTGTATGAAAGATTGCAAAAGGGGGTGGAGGGGGCTATCCCCTATAATGCTAAGTTACAGATCACATTACCCCAATCAACTCCTTCATACATTGTGAGCCGTTAG
>CAKKOB020001080.1:6008-24262 GCA_918844115.2 Phlebotomus perniciosus | reverse complement strand
GCAAAGATTGCATATAAAGCATAATAAAAATTGGGTAAAAGAAATCTTTCATACATAAGTTTAATATGTCAAGTTTCTACACATAAATTCCTCCAAATTCCTAATAAATTTATAATCAAGGGGAAGGTATTATGATCAAAAGTGTTGTACATTTAAGTGGAAGTGCTAGAGCTTTTTGGGAGTGGAGTGGAAGTGCTAAGAACATTTGAAAGCATCCAAGGGACAACAGGAACTTTAGAAAGTTATTATATTCCAGAACATTAGAATTTTTAAAGTTGTAAATAAAATCTAAAGTGTCTAAAGTCTTTCTTTAAAAGCTTTCGAAACTATTTTTAAAATGCTTTAGATAGCTTTCTTAGAAAGCTTTAAAAGCCATTCTTGTAAAGTTTTTTTTAAAGAAAACTTTAGAAAACTCTTTTTGAAAGCTTTCATAGAAAAGTTTTTAGAAGTCTTTTAGAAAGCTTTCTTTTGACATTTTTCTTATAAAGTTTCAGAGACTTTCTTAATATAAAACTTTCTTATAAATCTTTAGAAATCTTTCTCAAACAGGTTTAGAAAGCTTTCTTAAACAGCTTTAGAAGGCTTCAGTATAGAAAATAAATTCTATAGGATGAAATCATCCAAATTGGAGCTTTTGGGAGCTTTTCTACAAAATATGGAAGTGCTGGAAGTGGTGTACGCCTATTTGACCATAATATCTACCCCTTGACATAAAAATAAACCTATTTTTATCTTTTAACGTAAAAAAAAATAAGGGATGTAAAAATTTTTAAAAAGATTTATTTCCAGAACCGGATGTCTGAAAATTATAAAATATTCACTATTTCATGCCCGAAATCATCCCCTAATGATTACGGCAATAATAATGAAAATTTTCGTTATTTCTGTGAGTTTGAACTAATACGTTAAAAGAATATATATTTTGTCTAATGGTCCAAATATTATAACTAATTAAACTTACGCCTCTCTGGAATGAGCCTGGATGGCTTATCCACAACATCCCATACGGGTCGATCATCATCTTCTCCAAATCTGGAGACTGACATGACGCCTGGTTTCATGTCACTGGAGTCAGGAGGAGAGGTCGGAGAGGTCGGCGGTGGCTGGGTGACCTGAGTGACGGGTGGATTCTGTGGCGGAAAGGGTGGATTGTAGACAACTCCCGGGATGGGGTAACTTATGAAGGTCTGGTGGGGACGCACGACAAATTGATTAGGATCGGGTGGGAGGTAGTAGTTGTTGAGCCGTGGCCTATAGAAGGGGTTGTTCCACGGATTGTTGGGCTCCGCACTCACGGGTACTGAGTAAATTTGATTTGTATAGACAGCGGGCTGTAAGTGTTGGTTAAATCTTTGATTTGTCTCCTCCTCGAAATCTCTCCTCAGTTGTTCATGGTACATCCTCTCGTGCTCCAGAAAATGTCGAGTCCATTCAACATCTGCAATACAAATGCATTTGACACATTCTCACTCGAAACTAACACTTTATACTTGTGAAATGTATATTCTCTCAGAAAAGCTCTGTCAATGGGATTTGCTGGGCCGTCAATAATACCCTCAATGGAAATAACTCACTATATATATACAATTTGTTTAATTAATTTCCCCGCTGACAATAGCATGCATTTCACTCCCCTTTCACATGTAAATTGTTATATAACATTGGGTCAACAAGGGGATTTCACAGCAAGTTAGAGTTTTATATGATGAAAATACATTTGCCATCAAAGTTCATCCTTCTGTAATTTCTCTCCATAAAATACTTCCTCTCCGGTAGGTACAGATCACTTATTCTGCATGAATAGATATTTCATTGGATAATTCTCATGCTTCTGGTAGTATATCCTCTTATGAATTCCTGTCATTTACTCAGAACATACCTGAGATTATCGACCCAAAACACTATTAAAATTTAGAGTGTTTGTCTGGAAAATTAAGAGGGACTCTTAAGTGTTTTGGATCCATTTAGTCAAACTCAGCAGATAATGCTTCTAAGGACTAATATAAATTGTATAGTCTGTTTACAAAATCCCAGGTAAACAGGGATTTAAACAAATAATTCCTCTTAAGTAATATCTAACAAAGTCTTTGAAATATATAATAAAATTATATCTCATCCTCTAGCTAGACACTTCATCTATTATGTATTAGATGTAAGTTTGAGCAAAATAGAGAGTTTGTTTTTCAACCCAACCATCAACAATGCTTGAAGTACGAAAAGTAAGAAAATGTGTATGTCTGGAGAATTTCCTCTGCTATTTTTATTTTAAATTTTCCACGAACAACTTTTTTCCTCATCTCATTCTAATTTCACTTGAAGAAGAAAGAGTCACCGTAAATAATTGATAACCCTCAGGATAGTGGTCGTAACAGGGAGAGATGTGCAATTCTCTGCACTAAAAGAAATATTATGAGAATGCCTGAGTGTCGTAAAACCATACACTTTATTCCTGTTCATGACCCATCTTCCATATTTTATTATTTGACAGGGAGCGATAGAGAAATTTTTAATGGCACTCGAGATTGTGGAATTAAGAACATGTAGCATAAAGTGTGCATTAAATTTTGATTCCACGGAAATAAGGACTGATTTGTACTAAACGAAATTTGTGTTTTTCTTTCAAAAATTTTAATGGAAAATTTGTGGAAGGTATTTCGTCGAAAAATTGCGATAACGCTCGGGTTTTCGTTTAACTTTAGTACTAAAACGTACTAATTTGTAAATCTGGAATCAATTTTGGAAATCAATTTATAAAATGTTCTTAAACTGTAGAAAACTGGGTCTAAAGCCTAGATCCATACTAAATTAGCCATCAAAATACTCATAAAAAATATTTTATGCTAATACATAGTGTGAATCTAACTTAAGGTTTAGGGTAAGTCTAAAGCATAAGGCCTAAATTAGTTTAAAACTTAAAGCCTAAGACAAGCCAAACCTGAAGCGTAAAGCTCGAGACTTACTTAGAGGCTGACTTAAAACTTGAAGTTAGCATAAAGCTTAAGCTTAACCTAAAGCTAAGTCTAATTAAAAGCTTTAAATGAACCTAAAGCATAAGGACTAACTTAAAGCGTAAACCTGAAGGCTAGCCTTTAAGCTAGAATAAAGATAAAGGCTAAACTAAAACTTTAAGTTAGTCTAACCGAGTTATCACACGAGAAAAATCGACGCAAGAATTGACGTAATAACTGGGCGAAAAGTGTCTCCCTCTCAATTGATTTACATTGGTTAGAAAGAGAAAAAAAAAACTGAGTGATTATTGCATCAAAGAGGACGCAATAATCGCTCATTATTACTTTTCGGTGTCTCTTTCTAACCAATATAAATCAGCTGAGAGGAAGATAGTTTTTCACCGAGTTATTGCGTCGATGCAATAAATTCTTGCGTCAAATTCCTCGTCTGATAACTCTCTAAAGCATAAGGCCTAAGGTAGTTTAAAAGGCCAAGACTAATCTAAAGGCTAGCCTATACTATAGGCCCTATAGCTTAAAGTCAGCATAAAGCTTAAAGCCAGCCTAAACAAAAATTGATGACTTGGGAACTAGATCAAGGCTTATTCTTTATTTAAAAACTCCGCTATATGTTAAAATATTTAAAACTATTTTAAAAGTGTGGATTTTAATAGGTGTTGAAATTTTAAGAAATGCAAAATTTCACACTCAAATTATTTCATAAATTCAACGAAATTTTAACACACAATTTGAAGCTTCTAATTTCTCAGTTATAGAGACACGTTTCTCGCTGACATTTTAGAGCAAAAGATAAGCTCACTGCTTTATCAGCGTAAATCATAAAAGGTAGATAATTTTGTCACTTATAATGCTGAATAATATTGTTTTTTTTAATTAGGTTTTTATGATTTTTTTTTCAATTAAATTTCTTAACATACCTAGGCACCGAACTCATTTCGAATATAAACCAAATACAAAATTATCAACATTTAAAATCGAAAATGTTAAAAAAGCTAAATTCCAGTAAGTGTTAATGGTTTTGCTCCTCAATATTCCTTCATTATTTCCTTAATACTCTTATCTCCCACTCACCTGTTTGTCTCTTCTCAAGCTTCTTGTTTTCCTCCCCATCACTGGTGTGTCTCTTGGAGCGCTCCTTCCTCTGGTGATGACGTGTATGATGTCGAGAATGTGGATGGGGATGCTGAGTGGTGTCCTGGTCAGCTTTGCCCAGCTCCGATTTCACATCCAGGTGATCCGAAGGCAAATAGTCAAAATACTTCTTGTCGTAGATTGAGTATTTGGACGTGGGCTTTGGCTCTAGCATAATTTCCTGAAGTAGGTCATCGTACTCCTTTTCCGTGTATGGCTTCTTCAGTGAGCGGATTTTCTGTAGGAATTTCTTTGCGGCCGCCTTCGTAATATATGTCTCCTTGTAGGCGGTAAATAATTTGGGTGGAGTGGCTGCGAGGGAGGAGATATGAAATAGAGAGTATAGAAAACGGAAAAAGAGATTCCATATAGGCATGGAGAATCTGTGATTGAAAATTTCCATTAAATTTTAATAAATTTCCACATGAGTGCCTATCACCATGTAAACTTGTGGAGTGTATAAAGTGGGAAACTAACCTTGGGATGGGTCCAATTTCCAGTTCTCTAGTATATCATCCTCTCCATCACTCCCCTTGACATCGGTGTTAGGAATCGAGTCACGGAGTGAATTCGATTTGCTGGGCAACTTTCCTTCTTCGTTCTTGGTCACTTCCACACTGTTCACACCGGAAGATGTTTTTCCGGAAATCAGTGGCAAAGCACAGTGCAGAATTAGGTACAATACTACCACCACCTTCATCTTTAATCTCACGCCAAAGCTTCAACTGTAAAGATGAATTTCAAAGAGAGAGAGAGAGTGGCATTAAAATTTTCAATCCATTGAATCGCCAAATCTCAAATTCTTTCTGACGGAAGAAAAATATATTTGTAGTAGGGATTTTTCCATAGGTAGAAAGCTACCAGCTGAACATTGCAAATATCCCTCAAGTGTAAAAATCATGAACACCAGACTCTATGAGCTTCCACTTGTCGATTTTTCACAAGATAATCCCAGTGAAATATATTGCAAACACCCAGCGAGAAAATTGACTCCGATATACTCGATATATAATAGCCGAGAGCACGACTCCAATAGCAAATGGCATTGCCTTAAATGTGGACTTTTATTTGATATTGATTGGGAGAGGAGAAATGTGCGCCTATTAAATTTAAACCCAAACCAATACAAATCATCCCTCAATCTGCCATGGGATGGAAACGACAAAGAACCAAAATGCCTATGTCAATGAACGTCAGGGCACGTTTTTTTTTTCTGCGTCCAGTACATGCCGCGACACTGACACATTAAAATTGAGACAGTGATGCTTTACGGATCCATTCACTTCCGAAAATGCCAAGCTATATAGCTGTGGAATAGCTGTACAATGTGATAAATTTATAAAGGTCGTCGTGGATCTAATCAATCATTAGAAATCAATAGATCCGACCTTTTACCCACGAGATTCAATTGTGAAGCTCCATTCTCAAGGTAAGAAGAAACTGTAAAGGATATCCGGATATTATGTGCTTTTATTACTTCTGGTGAATCACAATTTCACAGTCAACAAAAATTTATGGGGCTGTCGTTCTTTATAGCAACTATGGGCCAAGGATTAAAGAATTTTGATTATATATATCGAGGGGGAAATATTATGGATAGGAATGGTGTACAGTTGAATGAAAGTGCCTGAACGCATTTGGAATTGGAGTAGAAATGCTTATTAACATCGAACCTAAAAGTTTATATAAGAATCCAGCTAAAATTATGAGTCTTGACAGCTTTTTAGTCACTGAAGGCTCTTCTATAGCTAAAGCTTCTAAAGCTTTTCGTTTTCAGTCACTAAAGTATTTCTAAAGCTCACATCACGAGCTTTAGAAAAAAAATATTTAGACCTTTTTGAAATTGGTTTTAAGTAAAATCCTAATCTTTGAAAGATGTCAGCGTAATAACTTGAAAATTGCTGTAAAGCTCTGCACTTATGAGTATTTAAAAGAAAATCTGAGAAATGTGTAGAGCTTTCGGATATTTTTTAGAGCTTTTGAAAATTCTGAAAATCTTTTTCAGATTTTCTTAAAGCTTTCACACTGAAAGCTGTAGAAACTTTTCTTAGAAAGCTTTGCGTAGTTATAAGGCTTTAGTATAGAAAAAATTGATAGTATGAAAGCTCTAGAAAGCATCCGAATTTAAGCTTTTAGGAGCTTTTCTACAAAAAATGGAAGTTCTGGAAGTGGTGTACGTCTTTTTGACCATAATATCTCCCCCTTGTTGTATATAAATTTAATAGAAGATTACAAATAAGTTAAATTAGGACAAATAAATTATATCAAAGTATAAAGGCTTAACAAAGATTTCCAGAATGCAGAATAAAATCAGTTCTAAACTTTAAGGTTTAAGCAAAAGTTTAGGACATTGAAATTACCCTTATAACAACTTTCAAATTAACTTTTTTGACATCCTCCTGAAATGCCTATTCAACACTCAAAAAAGCCTCATAGGTTAACTTTCACTAAACATATTGATTTTCACTCGATAAAACTGCCTTTTTTTCCTTTCAAATGTCTTCAGGCAGTGGAATTACCCTTCAACCTTCAAATTTCACTCTCCATTTTTCACCTTCACTCTCTTTACAGCCTATCTCACTCAATATTCACACGAGGCTAATTCTGCCTCTTTTGGTCCCAATTCCACCCACCCCTTGCTGAATTAATAAGAGCACGCTATATAGGCAAGAAAAATATCGACGTAAGGTATTCCACATTTTATCGGGATTTGAATAAAAGTAACTCACATGAACTTGCTATATTAAATTGCGAAAATTTAGGAGCGATTGATGGTGAATTGTTGCAAGATTGACACGAAAAAATTCAATTTAACACTGATCCCTGTCAGCAAGATGTTTCATGTTTTATACAGCCCAGAACAGTCAATACGGGAGACGATAAGCATTTGCCTCTTTGACACCTTCCCTCCCCCACTCTATACCGGAGCACTTCCGCTAAAGCAAACAGAAGTATACTATATGGTTAAGCGTTTTTTCCCGCGCCACGCGTGAGTACAATATGAGAAAACGGCACGAATTCAACAGTCACAGAATGATGTAATTTCTCTATCATACGTCACAGTTTTTGGGATGCCAAATATTCCCCCCCATATTGGAGTATTATATCGTATACATCAGATGTTCTTGAACTCCCATTAAAACACTCATATTCTGTCAATATTTATTCTATGATAAGCCACCGTAGCATCATTCATCGGTTTATTGGGAATTCAGGTTAAAATTGATGACAAGGAGGTTTTCTTTATCGCCCACTTTACTCATTTTCATTCACTTTTATGTACCCGATGATGAAAAAAATAGTCTTATTCATCATGGGTTATTTCGCGCTGAGGGTTTCTAGGAACAATATATCCAAAAGAAGAAGCACACCATCCTGATTGATCATCCTTCGTAAAGATGACGTATTGGGTTTATTAGGCACAAGGGGATTGGGTCTATTTCTTACGCATTAGCTATCTCAGACAGTTCTCATTTGGCTAGACAAATGGGAATTACTAAGATAAGTCTATATAGAAAACTCAATCAATTTCATAATGCTAATTTTATATTTATGCTAATTATCTTATGTCAGTATTATAATAACCTGGCGATCGTAACTTTGTCAGACTAAAAGTCTCGCAAATTTATTATGATGGATTTTTATCTGAAGGTTATCAGTTAATTCGATGTGAGTCAAAAGTTATTTCGCTTCAAATTGATTTTTCATTTTGACGCCACTTAGTGGATTAATTTAAAATATATCAGTTGAATTAAAGTTTTCCGGAGATTGAAGACATAACCGCACCAAGCTGATAGCCTCGGGGGCTGAATTATTTTGTAAAAGAGCTACTATCGAAGGAATTTCATCGCTCAAGTGATACTCTCTTTAAGATAGAATGTAGAGATATTTTCACACTCCTATTACTCCTAGAAGGTTGGATTAAAAATCCATTAACCACTTTGAAAGACACATTTCCGCGTGCTACATATATTTGCTGTCAAATTTACAAAAGGAACAGTTTTGTGTGAAAATCTCCAAGTTTTATACATAGTTTTATTGTCATTTGACTATTAACTGAGCTATTACACTTCAAAAGTGTCGAATGGAAAAATAACCATTTATACTTTCAAGATTAGTACTTCAATAGAAATGATAAGAATCTGCAATCATGCTCACCAATTCAGCAAAAATGTTACTCATTATTTAATTAGAAATGAGAATAACCTTCAGGTACAATTGTAGATTTTTATATATACATAGTCACCAGAGGAGGAAGTAATAAATTGAGGAAGCATTCTTCACAAGTTCCCACGTTAAGAAATCAATTAAGCCATTCTCGTGATATAAAAATCATAAATGGAATGTTCATCTTGCTCTTTCAGAGCATTACTAACCAAAATCACGACTTTTATTGTACATATTAAATGTATTGAAAGGCATTTGCCAATATATCATGTAAAAATTCTGACCAAAATGCCACAGAGTTATTATCCACGAATTTGCGCTGATTCGACTAAGTATATTGGGGAGATGGTGGAGCAGCAGCTGGAGGGAAACCACTCCTCTTTCGTGTACTTGACACATTTTTATGGTATCCCTATATGGTGATTCAGCCACCAGTGAATATATAAATTACTTTTATTGTTACTGAACAAATTGTGGAAATTGCTGAAAATTTGCACTCTTATGCAACATGTGACACCATAACTTCCTGTTTCACTATCTAATTCTGACCTTAGCCAATGAACACCAACCACCACGTTTATATTGAGGGAGATAAACACATTCCAGAACACAATAAAACCATTCAGATATATAGTGGTGAATTTTCTTAGATATGCTTCAATGTAAAATTTTCCCGGAATGTACATAAAATCTCTGTACAAGACTCCTAAACGCAATTCTCCATTTTCTCCCGCCAGTAATTCCGTCTCTCTTTCATTATCCATCTCATTGATGGAACTAAAGGAACTAACGAGGATTTTTTTTATATGAGAATCCCCCCTCTTGAGAAATTAAATTGAGTCACAGGTGTTGTCATAATTTCCCATTTCACTTTATATCTCACAATGATGAATTTTGTATACAAAGTATGGGGCATGAAAAGCACTTGCTTTTGATTGAGAGTGACTGTGCTCAAGTGTTTCACTCCCTCAATCTATTCATAAGTCCACAGCACACACATTAATTTACATATAATTACAATTTTATTTATTTGCCAACTGTTGAGTTTCATCTGACATTGTCAAATGAACATTTTATTGTAACTCTTCAATGTGAAATAATTGTTACAATTTGTTTTATAGGGATTTTCATTAAAAGTATGACGTGTTCACGTTTACAAAATTCCACACTTTGTGAGGACAAAGTAGCGTAATTGGAGAAATATATCACATTTCAAAAGCCTGATTACGAAATATATTGTCAGATCCTGGAAAACTGCTAACAAATTGAGTCAAAAAATCAATACAGCTCTTCTGATTTTCTATAATACCCAGATAATTTAAGTGATAAATAGTATCGTAGGCAAAATGGAAATTAGCCTTTACATGCATATTATAATACCTTCCATACTAATCTGAATGTAATTCATCACGTGAGACCTCCTTCACAGTGATTAGTCTAAAAGTCAGTGTTTTGAGAGAGAGAGGATCTGTATTTTGACAACAATTGTGATTTACATGAATACCATGAGTATTTCCAAGGGAGAGATATTAAGGTAAAAAAACGTACATCACTTCCGACACTTCCATTTTTGTAGAAAAACTCTTCAAAGCTCTAATTCGGATGCTTTCCCTGATGCTTTCAAGAGCTTTCATTCTGTCAATTTTATTTTCTATACTAAAGCCTTCTAAATAAAGCTTTTTATGAAAGCTTCTTACAGCTTTCTAAGAAAAGTGTCATTCAAAAGCTTTCTAGAAGCTTTTCTAAAGCTTTCTGAAGCTTTCTAGAAAAAAGTGTTTATAAAGTGTTCTAGACAGCTTTATAGCAGCTTTTCTAAAGCTTTCTATTAGCTTTTTTAAAGCTTTCTTAAGCTTTTTGATAAAGGTTTTTAGAGTTTTTTTAAGAAAAATGTCGCTAGAAAGCTTTCTAGAAACCTTTCAGAAAGCTTCATAAGATAAACCTTTCTAAGAAGAAAGCATTCTAAAAAACTTTCTACATAAGCTTTCTAAAAATGATTTCTAAAGCTTCCTAAGAAAAGTTTCTAGAGCTTTTAATGAAAGCTTTCTAAATCTTTCTATGAAAGTCTTAACAAGACATGCAAAAGCTTTCCAAAATATTTAAAAGCACTAAAAAACCATCCGAAAGCTTCACAAATTTTCCAGATTTTTTTTAATATTCGTAAATATCCACACAGCTTTACTGCAATTTTAGAAAGTTTTCAATTAATCAAGCTAACATTTTTCAAAACTTAGGAATTTCCTTTAAAGCTCCTCAAAGATTTAAAAAGCTCCTTAAAAAATTGTTTCAATAGAAAGCTTTGATATTACTTGACTTAGCACTACCGTTCAACTTCCAAAAACTCTCGCGCACTTCCGCTAAATGTACACCACTTCAGTCCATAATATCTGTCCCTTCAGTATTTCATATCTTTTGAAAAGTATTCAACAATGCCTAAGGGGAGATTATTAGTGAAACAGAAGGCTCACGTAAAGCTATAGTAAAATGTAATGTGTTCATTCTCATACGAGCATCAAAATCAGAATGACTGTGCTTGTTTAGCTTTGGTCTTTAGATGTGCTTTTCAGTGATCTTAAATAATGTAAAATCGTGGCACATGCCCCACACCTGTGGTGACTCACACTTTCAATCCTCTATACTTTCGCACCCACGTCACCAGAAGGTCATTTACACGTACTCACGTGTTGATATTAAATTAAATTTATTTATAGTTGTCTGATGACACCGTAAGAACCTTTGACTACCAGAGCTTTTTCAAGTGTTCACCTCTCTTTGAGTCTCACAAGTCAAGTTTCTCTGTACGCAGCGAGTACCTTCATAAATGGGGAAAAAGATGTGAGATCAAAGAGTTGCCACACACCATAAAAACACTCCGTTTTACACATAGAAGCATTCAAACAATCATAACCTTTGAAGCACTCTGTGAGTGGAATGTTTAAGGAATGAAGTGCTCCAAGGAATTATATAATTCTCTCGAATTTCCGGATACGTTAGCCTACCTATATTCCAAAAGTACCTTACCATTGGATATCCAACTGGAAATTTTAAGTTCACATTCATTAGAGAGAAAAAGTATTTTTAAAATGCAAACGAGTCAAACTACTTTTAATGGATAATTTTAGCAATTTTGTAATATTCAGTAATAAAGTGGTTGATGGCTAAACGCAAAAAATTATTCAAGTTTTAACCAGACAAAGTAACTTTCGACACAGAAATTGTTGCGTGACTTTTTGTAATTAAGTTCTTGCTAATTTTTGCGGATTTTAGCATTTTAAATATAGTGCGAGAGTTTCTATACAAATTTTCAGGCATGCGAATTTTTTTCATCTCAATTCTACTAAAATTGAATGAAAAAAAGTCGTGACTTATGATACGTAAGAGGGAATTCCGAGCACTTTGAACTTGATTGGATCTCATTGTCTTTATGGAGTCTGGTCCAATGATATTTAATTTTTCGTAGAATTTTTAGTCATTGATGAGGTTTTTCTATAGACCCCTTGATTGTGAATCTTTCAATCACAAATGTCAGAAAAAACTGTTCCCTAGAACAATAAAGTGAAATTACCATTTTTACGATTCCATATCGTGAATATTGGATATTAGGTCTGATGAAACAGCCGCAGAAAGAGCGTATGCAAATGTTTGCTCTATTGCTCATGTCACATGTAAATCTTCCGACCTATATCTATTCGTCATTTACCTCTTAAACAATAGCTATTGAGGTTGAAAACGTGCTTTCTCACCTGCTGAGTGTCACTGTCATTAGACGTTTTTCTATTAAGTGCCAATTGTATTCCGGTGTTTGAATATAATTAGTAAGATATGATGGTATAATCATTGACAATTCCCACCAAATTGCGGTTCTCTCATTGGTAATTTCCTCAAGTTCACGTTATGGATTGGCGAAATTTTTTTTGAGTGTATAAGTCTCAAGATAAAATGCAAAAAGACAACACCAGTCCATAAATTACTAAAGTAAACAGAAAATGTAAATAATCCGGTTTTTGATGTATGTGTGTTATTTCCTCTAAGCCATTATGAAAATTGTCACCTTTCATGCTAATTAAATTAAAGATTATGAAAATTCAGAGAATTTATCAAACATTAGCATTGGGTGAGGTTAATAGAATTCTGAGTCAATTTGTAAAATTTCTCGAATTTAATATGCAAAACAGCTTTTTGGAATATTCTGCAAATTAGGCTATTACGCCAAAAATTGAAGGGTGATTCCTTGACCTGTGGTGATTAATTACACTTTGAAAATTAATTAATTTTTCATCCCAATATAGAGTGAGTTTCTTTTCGAGTTGTTACGCCATAAAAATGGCCCCACAGGGCTTGTGGTGCGGGGATAAAAAAAGTTGACCATCCATCCTCTGTCGCCCCAGTAATTTTCATGAAAATTAAATTTTCCGCTAATAGAGATATTCATGGACTTTTCTCCCTCCACCAACTTCAATTTTCTCGTCCTACAGAAATCCCTATAGGCCTCTTCAATCTGTTCTCGTCATCTCGTCAATGTTGTTTTGTCTTATCATCAGATTGAAGGTGAATTGGTTGTCATCTTTTTTGGATGAAGCAGAGTGTATTTATAGCAGGTGAGAAGATTGGAAACCTTTTCTTCTCAGCCTCCAAGAATAACAAGAATCTGGCTTCCAGAAACTCGTCTGTGTCATGGTTTTCCTTGAAGATCGTCCAACAAGGAAAGAAGTCACAGCCATGACTATGTCACGCTTTAGCAAGTAAATTATGGAAAATCACTAATATACTCAACATTCTGAAGATGCATTGAAACTTTAACCCAAGAAAGTTAATATTTACTGGAGGGTGAAAATAACGCAATAATTAATGCAAATAAATACATGTCAATGTATTGATGAAATAGACCAAGCAACTGTTCCTCTTATACTTCCTCTTCCATCCCAGCCAGATGGGAAAACTTGAAATTGGATGCTTCGCTTAATTAAACTCAACCGCCTTGAAACTTTGTTACAACTTTGATTGTTCTATGCCTAACATTCACTTGCTTATTTCTAATGAAAATCTATCTTGGGCAAAAGAAGATATCGCATCGTATCCATCTTGGTTGCACAAATGGATCAAAGAATTGAGAGTTCGACAATTGAGATATTGTGCGAGAACTTTGCTGTGATATTTTCATCGGACATACAGAAGTGAATTTCCATAGTTACGGTGAATTTTGAGAAACATTCTTCAATCATATATTGACAAGTATCTAAGTGCTTCTCCATGACGCACTCAGAAGGTATAATGCATCGAGATATACCGAGAAGGATGCAACAATACAAATTCTCTGCAATATATTGTGTAATTTGAGAGCTTTCGGTAAGCAACTTTGTATCAACTGTAAGCTCGAAAACATAATCGTTTACTGGGGGTTCTACAGGGGGTTAATAACTCGACGCCTCATCAGTGCCCAACTAGAAAAGCAGTATTTCATTGCGAATTAAATTTGCTGAAAATTATATAATACCTCCACTAATGAGTTAATCAAAGGCTTCGCATTTGCTCATTACAAACTTTATAATTACCAACAAAAAACACGTATAATTGGAATTTACCGCTTTTGTACAACATAAGTGGATAATATGCTGCTGTTGGGTATCAAAGGAAATTTACATGTAAATAATATATGAGAGAGAGATTTCCTAAAGCCTTGTTAAAATTTTATTTAAAATTGATATAAAAAATATCATAAGCTCTTAACCCCTGACTAAAGGGATAAAATAAATTCTTTCTGAAGTAAGAAACATCAATTTGTAGTGTTTAACAATACTACCTTGCAATCAATATTGCATTACTCTGTAAGTTTTCTCCGAAATATCTTTTTATTACTTTTTGGAATCTAAGAATCGTCTGTTTACAAGGTTCACAAGATTGATATGTATCTTTCTGAGAAACATATTTCCAAGAAAATATTGGTAGTTTATCATAAGTTGAAATTGGAATATTCAAAGATGATGTCATTTACTATTTCGCGGCTACATTTTAATCCAGGTCTCTGGGTTTATGTCGCTCCAATTTGCAATATCTTCGGAAATTTCCTTCACTTTCGAATCAATTATTGTTCCTTATCGGTATATTTAGTTTTCTCCTCTGGCTATTTGTATGTTAATTTCCACAGTAATCTATAATTAAAATACCTCCCAAGTTGAAAAATCAATTTAAAATGAATACTAATACGAATTCCCGCTGAGTTTTAATTAAATTTGCTTCTCCTAGCAATAGCTTTTAATTTTGTCGATCCCTATTCTGATATAGAATTTCTTGTCAAATATCCTTGCAACTCCCTTTGATGCCGAAGAGGAAGGATATGAAATTCTTTTTTTTTGTTTGTCAAAAAAAATCATAGGCAATATTTGCAAGTGGATGCTGGAAAGAATGCTTTATGATGTGCGTCTGCTGTTTTTTCCCAGTTCGAGGGGTTGGGGAAATGGGTAAAAATATATATCAGCATTTGAGCTTTCAATCACGCAAATTAAATTCCCATGCATAGTATGGAACACGAGTAACAATGTCACAGATCTCTATTTTGTGGTTGAGTGCTCGCACGGGCCAAAAAGTGCACAGTAAAAATTTTCTGCCAAATAGGCATAATAGGGAAAAAGCTCCGTGAAGGTTGAATAAGAGCTGAAAGAATTATTGATGGCATTAAAAATTATGAAGCAATTTGTTAAATAAGTTTTTGCGAAGTGAACATTCTTTTGTTCTAATTTTAGCACCATCTCTGACTTTGACTGTGGCTTAACGCTTACGGCAAAGTGGTATATTTCATTTGGATTTTCAGTTCTCAGGGTAAAAATCATTTTCAATTCTTCTAATTGTATAATAACTCATGTTGATGATTTTTTATCTCTCTGACCTCGACGTTTCACCATGTTCTCGACAAATTGACACTGAGATTAATCATCACTCATTTTACTTTAAAATTTCCCGAAAAATTACAAACAATTATTCGAGATTTCTCTCAGTGATTCAATGGCAAAAAAGACTAACATTACATGCTGTATATAAATGGGATTTCAACATAGATCAACAATGAGACATCCTGAAAAATACGAATGCGTTGGAAGTGTTTATTGCAAAAAAAAAGCGCCTTGCCACTATGTGGGCTGAATACCTGGCTGACTGGTGATTTGCAAGCACCACAGCCAGGTGCAACCCATCGTGCAAAACTCATCACATTAGATAAACAATGTGCAATGGCGGCAATCAACATATCCACCAGCAATTGAATTCTCGCGCCGCTGAATCATGAATCCCTCCCACCCTGGGAGGAATACGACAACTCTTCAATTGGATGGCCATCGATTGGTGTCAAGACTTTGAGAGATGTCTCTCTGGGTGTTTGAGACAAATATACGACCCCCATTTCCATCTCCAGTCAACCGATATGGTGTTCGCCTCGCAGCGAAGGGCGTCACTTTGATGTCGTCAACGAGGAGTTGAAATGAAAGTCAAAGGATGGTCTCTAATCTCATTTATGCCATTCAAATGAAATTGATTTATGAGCTCTTATTCTCTACTCCTCACTCGACATGCACACTTCATAAATTCTCCCTGCGACAATGCATTGACAGTGAAATCACTGTCATTGCTGAATTAGCAGTGAGTAATTCGATTATTTCGCTGAATGGGTGATGGAAAATGAGCCAATTCGTATACCAATTGAAATGAACAAACAATATACTCTAAGAATCTCAAGTTGAATTGTATTCACAGGGATTCTTTTGTTAAAACAGCTAATGTTAACGAGGAAATTTATTGGAACCATATTGTTAAGTTGTGTACAAAATGCAAAGGTCATAAAAAATACTATAACAGAGTTGAAGAATTAGTCAAATAGATTTTAAAAAATCAATGAGATGAAAAAACATTTCCGTATCTTTGTCAATTTTACTTCTTCCTTGTCAAATTGCTTTGTGAGAATTTGTCATTCTTCGTTTTCATAAATCAGCTTTTTAAGACGAGGTAAAACATCGGTACAAATAAATTTTTATTACCCATTTATAGAGCTTTATGATGTGTTAACACCTTCAGAACCACAAGGTTCTGAACGAAATATAGCAGTTATCTGGTTTGTATTTAGTACCCACATTAAGTCCAGTTAGATTCAAAGATTTTTTAAAATTACTTTTGAAAAAAAGAAAAACTATGGATCAAATAAGATAAATACGAGTTTTGAAAAGAAAAAAAAGCGTTTAACTCTAGATTTCATTTGAAATCACGTTTTTTTTATGTGAATTCTCAGGTAATCTTTAAAATTTTCTGTAATCTATTAAAAAAATCCTTAGAACATAACTTAACTCTGATAAAGCCTAAATCGTTTGCTGAATATCTCCTATCATATGTCCAAATGAATTAATACCTATATACATACACCTTAATTACCAAGTATTAGATCAAGTTCTTTGTGCATACTTAATGGTATACCTAAAGAGATATCATCCAGTATTGATATCATCAGTATTTAATTAAATTATTGGTTATATGTCCTTAATTTATCAGGAGTATTAAAAGCCTGATAAACTTGCAGTGTTGCAGACAATTAAATAAATACATTGCAGATTAGAAGAAGAAAAATTACTGTTAGATGTGACTCAAACAGATTGAGAAGATTTTACGCTTCACACTTAAGCTTTTCACAACTCAACCCCCTCACAAAATGACTTTTTCACCCAGTGAGATAAATTTGATGAAATTCCCGGCAAATTGGACAAAAAGAGGGCAATTCTGTGAATTTTTAGTGACTTTGCCAGCCATAAATGGTGAGTGTGTGGAAACCATAAAATGCGACACAATTCGGAATATATACCGATATTACATTTAAATGTTTCCAATTCAGCACTGGGAGTTCATTCACTCTTTAAGCTTCGCACTTTCGTTTGATTGCTGGTCATTTTTCTTCATCAGCGCTGCTCATCGATAGACGTGTGGCTCGCTTATGATTAGAAACGGAACATCTGCGCGTTGTAATGGGTTCTGTCTTAAACTTTTAAAATAAACACCGGGAAACTTCCTTTTTCTTTCTCATGAGTGAAATGTCTTTGTCGCCTAGTAACAGAGACGCGCTAGCAAAAATATCGGTTGCCAATTGAATTGCTCTTTACTCAACTGACGAATTACCTCCACACAAATCAGTATGTAATATGTGTTGAATGTTGCCTCTGAAACACTTAAGTTTTAATATTTGACTTGATGTTTGAAGAAAATATTTATTTTATGTCCACAATTTGCCGACAAATTTTTTGTTAAAATTTTTAACAAAAATCTTTATTAATCTTTTTCTTTTTCTTCGGAAAAGCAAGTGAAAAGCGAAGACTTAACACTTCCATTTCATAAAAAAAAATGCCTTTTCGTCTGGAAAATTATGACATCGTGACTCATTGTTGAATTGATTATGCAAATGTCGCGATATTTGTATATATAATTTGAACTTAATTTTATTGCAAATACCGCAAATGCTCATTTCATCTGGTGAATCTTTTCAATTTCCCTTCGAAAGTGTGCCACTTTCCCGAATTGAAGCTATAGTTTAATGTTTCTGGTGTCGCCAGAGAAAGAGAATGCCAGAGACTTAATAAAATGTTCATGAACTCTCTCATGGATTTTTGCCAATTGTGAGAAATTTACTTTTAACTAAGTATTTATGACACATGAGCTCCATCCGGAAGGAATATGCACATATGATCTCACCGTTTGGAAGCCACGTAATCGTAAACTTGAATTCAAGAGGAATTAAGAGAACTTTATTGCTCCAACTCGATCTACTGCATTGCAAGAGCAATAATCATGTGCATAACTCATTAATTTTTAATTTGCAATAAAAATCCTAATACATAAAGCCAAGTGTGCATATCTGAATTGGCCTGATCACCCCCAAACCATTAAATCTCGACCGAACGTGACTCCAGGAGTCCGAAAATACCCATCTCCAAAATGTTTGTCTGTCTGTCTGTCTGTCTGTCT
>CAKKOB020001079.1:3973-28129 GCA_918844115.2 Phlebotomus perniciosus | reverse complement strand
GGCAATCCTAGATTGCGAACGTGGAATTCTTACAGATTATGCCAAGAAAATTGATCAGTTTTTATTACCTATACGTCTTTGAATTTTCGAAAATTTCTTGTTGACTTTAGCGCCACTAGTGGTGGCCGGATGAACTTATAATGTTCTAAAGAATTGTAGCATTTTCTGAGACCTTTCCAAAAAGTATTTAATGATCAAGATCTGACCCATAGAACGGGAGATATAGCCAATATAAAATTTCATATTAAAACCAGTTTATCTCAGCTTCAGGTTTATGTAGAGACTTGTTTAATATGTCGTTGGAAAGGTCTCAGCCTAGGCTACAACATACTAAAATTACAAGAAAATTGATCAGTTTTTTTCCGAGATATCCTAAAAATAGTATTTCAACACTTTTCAAAATGGCAGATGGAGGGGGAGGGGAAGGTCGGCTATAGCGACATCTTGTAATTTACCCCCACTTATGTACCTTTGGCGAAAACCGCAAGTCTCTATCTATAACGGTTCTATTGCTATAACAATTCTTCGGCGGACGGACGGCTGGAAAAATCAATTTTTGGCCACCCACTTTTTCGTGATCAGTGAGACCCAAAACACCCCCCACCCCAATCTCAGACCGGTCTGATGACTTTGGTATATTGTGACGAACGCAATAGTGGAATCTGTAAGAATTCCACTAAAAAGGCTGACGGTTGAGCTCGAGATTAAACGTTTTCCCAAAACATGCAGTTTTTGCTGGATTTTAGAATGGTCTAGAAATTTTTTTTGAACTGCTTCAACGTTCTCTAACTGCCAGAAACGCCCTTTTGAGACAGTTATAGATTCAAAAGTGTTTAAGGATTAAATAAAAATCCAGG
This sequence comes from Phlebotomus perniciosus, assembly GCA_918844115.2. Lineage (NCBI taxonomy): Eukaryota > Metazoa > Arthropoda > Insecta > Diptera > Psychodidae > Phlebotomus > Phlebotomus perniciosus. The sequence continues at coordinate 27,272 of CAKKOB020001079.1, read as the reverse complement.
CAATTTGTTATATTTATTTTATTTATAATAGTTTTATAATATCATCCATATGTTTAGATTGACAATTTTAGTCAAGAGAATGCAACCAAACTTATAGTATTTCATGGTGTAAGATTGAAGGGTTTAAACAAGCATTTAGCAAGTAAGGTTTGGTTAACACAAACTTTATTTGACTTGATACGACAACATGACAATCAATTGTAGTTAATTTTTGTAAATTAACTCTCTAAAACAGTATCTTAGGGTCGAAGATTTCATTGAGGTGAAAGAAGGCGGGAATTCCAGTCCAATGTTAGTATTTCCTCCTCTGTCTTAAGTCAACTTTTCCATCGGAGAACAATGTTGCACAGAATTATGCTTAAGTTTCTTAACCCAAGTACGCAAAAGACAAAAAATTGTCGCAAGGATGGCAATTCCAGCAATTCCGCCAATCAAAATATATAGTAGTTCACTTGATGAGTCTGTAGTAGAGGTAGTACTCGCTACATCAATGAATGATTGATAAGCATCTTTACATCTATTCCAACATTCGGGTTTGCTTTCAAATCTTCTTTCAAAGAGATTTTCAGTAAAGTACGGCATCTTAATGTTTATTCGCTTTGCAAACAACTTCAGATCGAAAGACTCCATTCTACTTATATCATTGTAGGTATCATTTCTAACAATTATCCACGCACCAAGATCATAATGATTGGGCGAAAGTTGTCGGCAACCCCATAGAAGCATCACTCCATGAAAATAGTACTTGATGTTCAAATCATACCAATAATTTTGGCAATCTTTCTTAGGATAGGATATATCGCATTGCAATTGCTTGTAGTATTTTAGTATCTGAACTACTTTTGTACCAAAGCAAGCATTCTGATACGTAATTTGGTCCAAGTTGCATCTAAAGTCTATTTCGATTATTATGTAATTAGGTTGACTATCAAAGCAACTGAGCCGAATTGTTAAGTATCCTAAGTCCTTGCATGGGTTGTTGTATAAGTTTAGAGAGCTGTTGTCCGTTGCAATATGATAGAGAACCCTGAAGTCTGTCCCATCTTTGTCTAAGTTTAATGCATCACATGGCTCTGTATCGTGAGATATTTCGGGCTTCGGACACTTTCCTCTGATATGAGCGCCAAACACACAAACTGGAGTGAGTATCACTAACAATATGAGCAGCATTATTACGCACTGTTCAGAAATACAAAGGGAAACTTTCCTTATATACCTCAAAACTATTAAAGTAGATTAAAAAGATTCATTCTACACCTCTTGAAAAAAATATTCAGTCATTCACTTTGCAAAGAATTTTTTCACAACTTTGATTATTGCAGTAACGACAAATGTAAATAGCAATGATCCAATAACTCCAACTACTATATAACTATAATAATAATTTAGTTTTTGATCGTTTGAAATGATAGTCGGTGGGTCACACTGATTATAATGATCGCAATTTTGGATCTTACAATCCATTATTGTGAAAGTATTACGCAAAAAATATTCACTTGGAAGATTAACTTTAGAGGAAACTTCTTCTAACAAGCTATCATTTTTTAAAAAATCCTTAAAATTTTTATTTTTTGAAATTACCCAGACACCCATTTCATATTGGTATCCATTTAAATTTTCACAAGTCCATAAGACAATATATTGTTTGGACTGATTTTGAAATATCCGGATATCATTTGAGTAGAAGGGGCAATTGGATTTATCAAAATTTTCTGGATAAATTGTCAGAAAATTCAAATTCTGTTCCAATTCAAAATTCTTATAATGAAATTTTCTATCAAAATCTACTTCATCGCGACATTGAAAACTTATCTCAAGTTTGTCAATAACTTTTTCCACTGTTAGTGATTCAAAGCAGATTATTTTAATAAACACCTGTCCAAGATCCTTGTAAGGATTTTGGAATATAGTCAACGTATTAGATTCTACCGGCACATGATAGAGAACGTAATATATATCAGGAAAATTGTATGCGATATTATAATTTGAACAATTAAATATATCCGTTTGACTATTTGGACAAGGTCCGAACCTTACAACACAAGTAACTTTAGCGATTAAACAAATAATTACGAAATTTAAAATTTTCATTTTTGTCCCCTTCAGTCCCTTTTTGTACAATTAAACTGATGAACTTTAAGTTCTGCATGTTCTTATATAAAGTTGGGAGCACTTTTTCCTCTAAACCGGAAAGAACACTGTTGTTAAGAAATTGTTATGGACTGTTGAAATATAGTTGAAAGCTTTTCCTTATTGCAACAGCATAGTCCTCATACATATATGGCACAATTATTTTTGGTAGGAAGTCGGGAAAGTTGACGTACTAAAATAGTTACACTAATAATCTATAGTATAGTATTACTATTATATATCTTGTCCCCGCTCCCATAAATGCCCAAATTTCCCCTTATATGGTAACGATTTGTTCGAATGATTTGCCTCTGTGGTAAAGACGAGCGGGTCAATAAGTATATTAAACGTTTAGGGACATTAAAACCATTAAAACCATTGATAGCGTTAATATTGAAGTTTGTATGGGTCAGACAGATAATTTTGCTAAAAATTTGACGAGAGTATTGATTCTATTAATAAAATATTAACTAAATGCATTTGATACCAATCAAATTAATACCTATCGGATTACGATGTATTCTGGGGTTGCTCAGTGTAAAGTTCCCTCTAACATTATACTGTCCTAAACTACTTTTTTATATACCTATCTATTCTTTAAAATTAATTATTTTTTACTTTATAACGAGAGTTCATTGCTGAAATTCGAAAGCCAAATCATTAACAAGAAGACATTAGCACTAGCACATGTCATTATGTTATGCTCTATGTCTATGCCATTAAGATTGCATATTTGCTATGTTAAGATGTTAAATTTCATGTCTATATATTTCACAAATTACCTAAAGAAACTGCATTGTCGTAAAAATGCTAAATAGCTAAAAAGTGTAATAGTGCAAATATCGTAAATTTCGCATTTCTCTTGACAAATTTGGGTGACTTTCTGTTTCTCTAATAAATTAAAGTCATTGAGATATCTTTCTCTTGTATCTCCAGCACAAAAATCAATTCAAGTATTTCATATATCAGAAAGTTGATTTTTATGACTTCTTTAACAGTCAATTTCCAGTCTCAGCTAGTTTATTATAAAATCCTATTTTAACACAATATATAGAAACCTGACAATTTCCACTCGATTTCCGGTTCCTGGGAGCAAACAAAAAGCGAATGACGAGCTGAATGAGCTGCAGAATCTTCACCATTTTCTTCCTCGCGCGGAAAACCCTTTTGGGGAGAGCTTCAGCAGCTGCGCCAGACATGCAGACACTTGTACAGCCACCCTGCAATATCATGACGAAGATTAATGACCTCGAGCGGGAGCTTCCTCTGGCGAAATCCTTTGCTTTGTCGTAAATTTCACCCTCCCAGAAGGATGAGGAGAAAGCGCGGAAAAAGTGCATTTCTGAGATGCAATTTTCTTTTTCATTCCCAGCACCATCAAAATTTTCCGGGATGTTCCATGAGTGGGAGGAAGAGAACCTCATTTATCTCTTGGGGGAGTTTTCTTGATGGATCCACAGCAAAAAAAGCATTAAAATGTGAATTCTAAATCCATTAGTGATCGGGTTCAAGTCGGGGAATTTCACAAAATTTCTATTATACTTCGGTTGCTTCGGGTTATTGTTTTTCTTTTAGATTACAGTTATATATATATATACATGTATTAGAAAAATAAAATAACGACCTTATCAACTGGCGGTTGCGCTAACATAACATTTATTATACAAAAAGGGAAGAAATCAAAGAAGAAATCCAGTGTGTAACGTAGTTCGAGATTAAAAGGAAGAAAAGGAGTTCAGCCTTGCCACAAATCAAAGAGTTGCCACTGAAATGGAAGGCAAAAATAAGAAAAGTCCTCCACGTTTGTTTACATTCATCAGCTGGCGCCAAGAAGAAACAAGGAATTGCACAAAAGTTGGAAAAAAAGGATCAAATTGAGGCATTTTGCCGTCTCCGCGGGCAACTCTGCCCCATTTTCACTCTTTTTCTTCCTCTTTCTCCGTCTCTCTTTTGAACCGGGGATAGTCTTGGGACAAAAGGAAGATTACAGATGGACAAGATGTTTTCACACTCGCTGAGACGTGCCAATAAAATGAAAAGAAAAATCTCCTCAGTTGGTAATTCAATTTTCCCTCTTCCTTTTTTCGCGCGCCATTCATGTTTTGCCCAATAAAAAGACTCTCCGATGGACAACTGGAAAACAAATTGTACTTTTTTCTTGGGTGAAACAAAAGAAATTCCTGAGAAACAATTAAACTTTCTTGTTTCTCTCTACCAAATTAGGTTTATGATAAAAAAAAAATTCTGTACAAATTTGCAACCAAAAAAGGTGGCAAATTGACATCCATTGTGTTGGAGGGTGAAATCCTTTACAATTTTTTCACGATCAATAAAAAACATTCTCATGATTTCTTTTTCACTATACCATAAATGATACATCAATTGAGCAATAAATTACAAATGCTGGTCAAATCTGACTCACAAAAGATATTTTGGTTGAATCTCCTTTTGAAGAGATTCATAAATAACCGTTTTATTGCACTTTTTGAATGTATGCCTCTAGCGGTGAGTAGTGAAAACATAAATATGAGGGGAAATTTCACCAGTAAGAAAGTTTCATGGAAATGTCCAACGAAATGTCTAATCGGTGAAGATAATTTCCCACTGTTAAGTAGGTTCAGTACAATAAAATAAACCTGAAAGCAGAGTTTATCATGCGATTATTAGTAAAAATTAGGTCACATTGAAAAGCCTGAATAATTTTTCTATTAATGTTTCATAATGTGGTTCTTTCCAAATTGTCCTTTGTTTTTCTTTTTATTATTGCAGAAACAATGGAACAATATAAGACTTTTTTGTATAAAAGACCAGACAAATTCTCTCAGAAGTTAGTGAAAACTATCAGTGGCATAAAATGAGTGTGCATTATCCATTATCCTGGCATTTTTGTATTTGCCAAAATATGAAGTAAGATCTTTTTGTGATTTTGTTTTCATAATACAGAACCTTTCTATGTCGTAAATTGAACTTCTCCAGGCTGCTGATGGACCCTAACCGAGAATAGTAAACGGGATAGAAACTACAATTGAAGAGTGTCCTTTCCAAGCACAGTTACATCTGAAAGGTGCCATTATATTTGATGCAACAGGCGTACCACCGATCGACATCATAACTGAAGCATTCTGTGGAGGATCCATTATACATAACAATTATATTCTTACTGCAGCTCACTGTCTCGCAGTGAATCTCATTGGTTTTTCTAGCTGTTGTGGTGAAAGTTGGGAGTGATATACTTGATCAGGGCACTGACAGTACTGCTATTGCATTGGAATTTTGCCCTCATCCAGTATATGATAGGTCGACAATGATCAATGACATAGGAATAATTAAACTTAACGTAGATCTTTATTCATCTCCCACATCGACGATTGCTCCGATCAGACTTCCGGAAAAGCTCTATGATAACACAGACTTGAGGCGGGATTTAACTGTATCGGGTTTTGGGAGAACATACGATAATTCGGACCTATCGGAGACGCTGCGTTATGGATTAATAGGAGTGTTAGACAGTGCATATTGTAATGGTCCTGGCCAGTATAATGGTGCCTTCCCTAAAACTGCATATTGTGTGATATCTACCACCGGGAACTCGCACACTTTCTGTTTAGGAGACTCAGGCTCACCAGTGAGTTACAAACGTGACGATGAGGAGAAAGAGCAAGTTTGTATTGCATCATTTGGTCGACCGGAATCTTGTTCAGGCTTTTTGCAAGGTTGTACAAAGATTGATATCTACCTTGAATGGATTTGCTGTGTGACTGGTGAAGCAGTCTGTCCAACTAACATTCACTGTGACTTGCCCGTACCATTCTTAAATTGTGCTCTACTTCCAATTCATCCTAATGCAAGAAAATAAAATTCTGTTGCTTTGATATCTGTAAGATGAGAAGCAATAAAATCATAAAAAAAATCTTGAAAATCTATATTTATTCCACCAACAAATCCTACGACGTCTACGTCCATGCGAAGACGTTGCGGTAATTACAAATTTACAATGAAATATAAAATTATGTGTCTTGAATTAAACCATTATTTAAATTGTTTCACCTCATTGACAAAAACTGTGAATGAAGCGAAATCAGCGAAATAAAATCATCCGTAATCTTGAATATATCAAGACATTCCGCCGATAAATCTTCCGACTCACAATTTGTCGGACAAAACTCTTATATGGTGTCAATCGAAGCAGACTTCACAACGCTGAGTGAAAATTTTCTTGCGTGAAGAGTAAATTTAGGTGATAAAAATTTGTGTTTTTCCCAAGTGAAAAGGATCTTGGGGATGTCTTTCGGATATAATCCCCTGGCTAACAATCCCCTTCATGCAATGAGTAAGTAGGCAAAGAAAAATTCCAACTGATTTAGAGATAAAACCAAGGAACCTCTTATGTCTTGACGTAGTGCCTCTGATGGGGAATCTGCCGAATGGGGCCAATTTTATGACATCCCTCGCCACGGGAATCCCCCCGATGACGGGGCCCCCACACACCGTAATGGCCAATTTGTCGGGCATGAGTGAATCTCCGTTGGAGTTCAAGAAGAACCAGGGCCAAGCACCTGGAGCCGCTCCCATGGACTTGGAGACAAACGAGTCGGAGTGCAGGAGTTTGGGGCAGAAGAGCAAAGGCATCGGAGAGCGCCCCAGCAGTGAGAGTAGTGGCAATGGGATGGACGAGAAGAGCTTGGGTGGAATGTCTATGTCGCAGAATGACATGATGTTCAATGGAATGATGGGCATGTCCCAGAGTTTCATGATGATGCCGGGCATGATGAATGTCCTGGATCCCACAATGCTGGGCCTCCAGCAATTCCCCATTGTGGGTACATCCCACCTCATGGAGGGGAAGAACACAAGCGCCACCAAGGAGGTCATCACCTGCAAGTCCTGCACCCTCTTCCCACCCAATCCCAATACACCCGTTCCCACGACTCGTGAGCGCCCTCCGGGCTGTCGGACGGTGTTTGTGGGAGGTTTGCCGGAAAACATAGGGGAAGAGGTCATCAGGGAGGTGTTTGAACGATGCGGAGAAATCACAACGTTGAGACTGTCGAAGAAGAACTTCTGCCATATTCGCTTCGCCTTCGAAGCCTCAGTGGACTCGGCCATCTACCTCTCCGGCTATAGGCTTCGCATCATTGGACAAACAGAGCCGACACACTCTGGACGTCTCCATGTGGACTATGCGCAGGTGATGAAGTTAATGATGTTTATATTTATGTTATTCTAGGTTTACCAGCGATTATGCGACTCTGGAGAAATTGAAAGGGAAATCAAAGAGTTAAAGTGCTCGAAAGACGCATCTAAAGATACTGGAATAGAATTAATATCTTCAGGGAGTCTCTCTCGGAAAAGTTGAGTTCTCTTCTTCCAAAATGTGAAATGCGGGCTTTCAATGACTGAACGGACGGTGGGTGGGAGGGGGTGGAGTGGGTGCGCCGGCTGTTTTCCCACCCCGAGAGTTGTGGGTTCGATTCCCATCAGGATGGTCAAAGAAATTTGACCATTTTTCTGGCCTGCGCTATCCTTCTAACCTCCTTTCCTTCAATTTTCTACACTTCCTTTATCCACTATCCTATCCTACATCTACACAAAAACAACCTGAAGGTCATGTGGAAGATGGACGACACACAAAAGACAGTGGAATCTTAGAATTCCACACCACGAACAACTCTCATACAAAAATTAACAAGGACAGTACACAAGAGTACATACGTGAGGCACATACAAAACATATTCCATATAAAAATGTACTGCGATATTTATAAAGCCTTATAATAGAATAGAATAGAATAATGGGGGCTGATGTGGTGGGGGGGGGGAATTTGTTCCACGAAGTTTACCTTGGACCAAGGCTTATTTAGGCAAACTGTTCAGGAGAACCACCACTTAGTGGAGATGTTTCTTCCACTCACGAGATTGATTAACCAGCTCAATGCTCAAATGGGTGCTGTTTATTATAAGCAACATTTTGGGAATAACTTCTCCACTGAAGTTTAAGACTATTTGTGAAAGCTGCACACCTAGAATCAAAAGGTTCAAGGACCGATCAAAGATTCCAAGACAGATTCTGAAAGTAGAAGAGCTAACGGTTCTAACGAGGCTGGTCTTGTCAAATTCTGATGGCCAAAACAGAAAATATAGGCCCTCTTATAAAAAAAAACCGAGATCTCTGCAGAACCTCTAGTTCAAGTTAGGACCTCATTGCAGGCCAGGGACGACCAGTACGAGTGGGAGTGTCGTCAGCGTCAGCTTCAACGCGAGCAACGCCATCGGGAGCGTCTTGAGCGTGATCGTCTGAGGCCTCTGTCGCCTCCACCCATTGTCCATTACACGGAACACGAGGCAACCGCCATTGCTGAGCGTCTCAAGCAGGACGAGTCCTTCGCGAAGGCCGTCCAGACACTGATCGCTTGGCTAGAGCGTGGGGATTGCAATAAGCGCAATGCCAACACTTTCTACTCCATGATTCAGAGCACTAACGCCCACGTGAGACGGATCAGTGGTGAGAAGATGACTTATGAGGAGGAATTGCAGAAGGCACGAGATCTCTATAGGAAGCAAATGCAAAGCATGATGGCGCAATGTAAGTACCTTTGATCACTTGTAGCTTGTCTCAGATCAGGAAATATCGCCAGAGAGAGGAGGGAGAGATTTCTCTTGGGAATGATGAGAAAAAAGGTCAAAATTCACACCCTATATAGCCTTTTATGTTGATTGCTCGAGGCATTTTGTGAAGAGATGGTGACTCGAGGGTGTTTATTTTCTATTATTATTTTTTTTCTGTCTTGGTGGTGGAAGTTTAGTCGGAAATCATGTTATTTCACGGGAACAATTTAACGAGAGATCTCGAGATGAATTTAGGAGTTCACACTCCTAATTTCACACTCAATTTGAAGGTATTGTATCCTATTAAAAAAAATCGGACATTTTCAGAGGATCCTTGCGAAAAGATCGAAAAGACAATCTTTTCGCTGAATTTCGGAATTGAAGGTCATCTTTAAATTTGAGTGTAATGGCGCTTGATGCGAAAACAAAAATCAATTCCGAAAACCTTAAGTATTAAACAAAGTTTTAAAGGATCTCAAGCTCAATCGATCAGGAAATTTCTCAAATTTGCAAATGTATAAAAGTATTTTTTTTTTTAAAGAAAATTGAAGGTATGTAAAATCGCAAGTCTAAATTAAAAGGACAGAAAATCTCAAAAGACAGGTCTCAAAGACATTGAATGGACGATGAAGGGAGATTATTGAGCATGGCTGGGTAATATTTTATTTTATTTTTCAAAATATCTTTTAGTTTTCAACGACATTCTTACCGTATTTCTTATTTCTAGAAATCTGATAAGAAAAAAAGTGATGGATTTCTTTTTGTGCTGAGGATTTTGTAAACAGAAACATTTATCATTTTCTTTAGTTTTTCCTTCACTAAGAGCGTTTCTTTTGATATTCTTTTTTATTTTCCAACAAAACATTTTCCAAATTCAAAACTCACAACCTCACAACTAAAATTACTCCCCTCAATATCAAATTTTTAATCAAAAGTTTTTTCTCACAAGAAAGTTTATCACATTTCGATTTTTTTAAACAAAATTTTTTATCAGTTAGGGTACTTGTCAGTGAATTTGGGTCCTGAGGTCCCGTCAGGTGTGTCGAAAAATGAAAAATTAGAGAGAGGTTTTGTACAAAATCAATGCGAATCTATGTTTTTTTGTTTTTTTTTTTCTTTCGTTTTGTTTATCAATTTAACTCCTCTCAATTATAATTGTATATTGTACTCGCTATCATCTCCATCAGTCACTCAGATTAAAAAAGTGTTCAATGCGGCTAGTCACAAGAAGGTTTGGGACCATTTCACCAAAGCACAGAGAAAGAACATCGATCTGTGGAAGAGACAGGCTCTGGTACGTACTCTATGTGATTGTTTCAGACATATTTTTTTCTATCTCTTTATTAGAATTGTTTTTTGATTTTCCTCTCTCTGACCAATAATATTGTAAAATTTTCGCTAATGTGTGACTTTTTGCACACAAATTTGTTTAAAATCTAACCGCCTTTGACAGCTCGTTATCGTTGAACTTTGTTCTTTTCTCATAATTCAATATTTCCAATAGTTATCAATTTTATTATTTTTTCTTTGTTAATTTCTTTAGCAAGGACGGAATTTTTTTTAAAGATGAATCTTTCAAATGAGAGAAAGAACAAAAATCAATTTGAAATAGATTTTATTGCAAGTCCCAATCATCCTGGTTTAAAATTAAACCCCCCAAAAAATTTGTGTGAAATTTGTAAATCCAAATTTTGCATGAAACTCTAAGGTCGAAAGTAAATTCAATCGTGGCAAAAATTTCGGGAATTTTAGATTTAAAAAAAAAAGTAAAAAACTAGAAAAGTAAAAAAAGAGTAAATCCTCAAAGGTAAGTGGAAGATCAGTAAAGAAAAAGAGCGGACAGAAGGCCATAAGGATGACGGTATTTAGAATTAAAGCAGATTTATCCTCGACGGTCATTCTTGACTCATAAAATAAATGGATTGAAACAGAAAAAGGCCCAATTGGTAAAGACAAACTTTTAACACATTTCTCTGGCTTCCTCGAGACGAGAAGAAGACTATCCTAAATCTAAAAGGATTTTTCTGTCTCGCGTGAATTCTTTTTTTTTCTGCATGATGCTACAAATTATGTTCGGCCCAGGAATTTTATTGTAGCACTTTACAGAGTTTTATGTGAATTTTTTGCCTCTATTTCCTGTGTTGTTTGCTGTGATATTTCCTCGTAGATGTCTTACTTTATATTTCTCCTAATATTACATTTTTTTGGTAAAACTTACAATAAAAATTTGTAGCAAATCACAGAGAAAGTTGAGATGAAAGTCAATTCACTTCATCAAAAATAAAATAACAAGAAAAGTATGCAGTATAATTTATTCTTTTTTACATAATAATTTCTTAATTGTATAAAAGAAATTCTTCCACAGAGGCTCGCAGGACCAACTGTTATTGGACAATTTCATTATTTGTTTTTTCCTTTGTCGTTTTGCGCAACAGGAAGTAACAACGACCCCACTTGAGGATCTCCATGATGAGGACGAAATGGAAATGTCCGATGAAGAGAGGGAATCATCCTTGAGGAGTGCTTCCAAGAGGGCTAAGCTCGACAATGACACTCTTAAGGTAAAATTTGTTACATTAGGTCGTTGCAGTTGTGAAGTGAGGTTCTGACCTTTAAAGTTAGAATTGAATAACTGGGGTTCTAATCAGCGGAATTGGATAAATCTGGTATTGTTGGAATTCTTAAACCTTTTGTTTTCAGGATCTGCGGTAGAAATTTTGAAATATCGATCTATCGCGGACGGAAGTCTCTGATTAGTCGGGAATCCCAATCGAAAGAGCGATATATCGAGACCGATATACCGAATGAAATCAAGGTAGATGTAAGTTTATCCAGTTTGTGGAATCACTTCCACCACTTGATTGGAAACTGGAAAACTTCGCGGAAGACTGGGTAGCGCCTTTGCTTCCAGAGACTGCCGGGGCCACCTAAAGTCACTCTACAGCGCTGCGCGCGTGTGCACTGCTTGAGCTCGTCAACTCATTCGTGGAACATTCGAACTACCTTTAAGTGACTATTGCTCCCGGTCAGCCGGGACCACCGGGGGGAGGACATGCACTGTTGACGTTGGGGAGGGGACGGGTGGGCGTTTTTGCCGTATATAGGGTCAATTTTATCACCATAAGGAAATCATCCCTTATGCTGATCAGGTTAAAAACCTTGGCCTTGTCTTTAATACGACTCTGTCTTGGTCTGATCATGCTACATCTGTTTACCGCAAGGTCAACTAATCTCTAAGACGACAACAGTGAATGAAGAGATGCAGACTGGAGCAGACAGTGGTAGAGATCGGTGTGAGCAAGCTGTTGGCCATATTCAAATCGACTAGCGTTACTCAACACTTCTCCATACCTGAGGAAGGGAATAAACACATCCCGAAATGAAGACACGGATTTTGGCCTAAAGTTCCTCCTCCTTTATTACTACGACTACGTTTCGGAGCCGGTTGGACCATGGTTGGAATTAATTGGACCATAGTGATGTACACAGAAAAGTGTTGGATGAAAGCAGTGGCAATTAAACCTATAACAAATATTCCCGGACGTACTTAATCTACCTGAAGAAGGAGCTAACCGGCTCCGAAACGTATAGTCGCAGTAGTAAAGGAGGAGGAACTTTAGGCCAAAATCCGTGTTTTCACTTGGAAAAATCTCTCTGGCCGTAATTAAACCATATCCCGAAACGTCGTATGAGATAAGAAAAGGCGTAGGGTTATTGTAGGCCGTTTCAGTTTAGAACACTTGAAGTCACCACAGGCCGAAACATAGTGAGAAAAGATAAATATTATATTAACTTATCACCCTTGACACTATATTTTTGAACCTTTAGAAAACACAAAGAACAATAAAATTCACGTTTGGTTCTCTTTCCAATTCCAAAATATCGAGTCGGAAATCTCCAATCGATTAGTCGGAATGAATATGAATCAAAGTTACCGATATTTGAGAATCGATCGATTTCATGGCGATTTCGATTGATCAATGTTTCAAAACTTTGGAATTTGCTGTTCTAAGCTCCTAGAAATATTTGTTTCTGGAGATGTACCTACTTTTTAGATAGGTCTCTTTAAGTAAGTGTCCACGAATTACAAAGCTGATCCTGAAAGTAATAATTCAAAACGATATCAAATTTGTCCAATTCTATTGATTAGAAGTTACTCAACATTAAAAACTGAGAAGGTCAAAAAACCTCCTTAATAACTGCATTAACCCGAAATAATAACCGCCGGGGCTTAACTTTCGACTATGGCAGGAAGAGAACGATAGTCTCCGGTGTCAGCTGGAAGTATACAAAAACGAGGTGAATCTCGTGAAGTCAGATCTGAAATCCGACACAGATATCAAGGATCAGCAAATAAAGGTCCTCCAGGAGACAATCCGGAACCTCCAGACGCAGTTGCTGGAGAACAAGTCACGAGATAAGGACAAAGACACCAAGATCATCGACTTGGAGGCCAAATTGAAGGCGGCAAATGTAAAGGAGTTGCTGTTAAAGACCAAAATCGCCACAAAATCATCAACAGCCGCAGCGAAAGTGTCCTCCGCTGAGTCTGAGGACAACGACAATGTCGAGGAGACGCCCGAAGTTAAGCCGGTCAAGGTGGACACTGAATATCCCAAGCAGATCAAGATAGATCCGGATGAGGCGAGAATCATAGGGCTAGTGTCCACATTTCTCGTGGTTCATCCCTTCGGCGCCAGCACTGACTACATTTGGTCCTATGTGCATCGCGTGGCGCCTCATCTGCGTCCCAAAGGCCTGGAAGAGATTCTCAGTCGCTACTCGATCTTCGTGGAGCAGGTGACGGGAGTTGGTGCCAAAATTGAGCGTAATTGGCGCTTCTGTGGCTTCGATGAGTGAGAAGTCTGATGTATAGGTGTGTTTGAAAATTTATCACATTAAATTTTTTACATGATATTCCTCAACTATTACCCCCAAAAATCAGTGATGTTATCAATTGTAATTGAGATGAAAACGTCAATTAAAGTATTATTGAATTGAATTAGAGACTTGTTACACTTCCCGAATATGTCGATGCAGATCTTGCGCTCAGCGTGTCATCAGGCTTGAGATCAGAGGTCGCTTTAGATGGATCACTCTTGAGTGTAATAACTGAAGAGCCCGCCATTAAGTTGCTGTCGTCTTCATCTGTAAGGTAAACATTTGAAATATAATCTAAGTAGGCAAACCTACTTGGATACGTAAATGGCGTCTATCTATACAAGTTTCGGCCATTTTGTCAGCGTCGTTGGCTTTGTACATTTTTCAGTCGGGAAAAATAAGATATTGAACTAAATTGTCTAATAACGACTTTCCCTACCTTTTCTGAGTTCATTTTTAGTCTCCCTATTCTGCATAATTCATTTTACAACCTCTTACGAAATCTTATCTTTAACGTCTTTCTAATGATCTTGTCAATCATGTCAATCATCAAATCAGCCTTAATAGACATAAAGGAAATCCTTTATAAAGCGTTTCACATCACTGGAATTACAATTATTCTTTAAGAAATGTATCCCAGTGGTGTTCTAGCACTTTTTCTAGCAGTAATTGCAGAATCTTCTACTCCTACAAATTCAGTAACGGATTGCCAGGATATAAAAGGCATTCCATTTTCTATGGTTTCTCCAATTTGGTATCCCGTATTCTTTACTTTTTCCGACGTTACATTAAATAATGTTTTTGCTGATCATTCTTATCAAACCGCCGCGTGCTGGACCTTTACTACAGACTATGTATTGGGATTGTTTGAAATCATAATCCATACAATAGAACGCGATGAACTTTGCGGGGTAAAAACAGACAAATGCAAAATTTTCGCAAATAATGAAAACTCGGAATATGTAGGCGTTACCCCAATAGTAAAAGTGCATGAAAATAAGAAGTTTGTTGCAATTAGTATGTGTAATGATCACAGTTTTTCAGATGGACGATCTGGAAATAATTTTGGTCTTATTGTGGGAAGTAGAGAAAATCCAATGAATTTTTTACTGGAAAAATGAATCAAGAGGAATTTTCAAACAATTTAACCGAATTCATGGAGCCACTGCAAGGATATATTGAACTAAACAAAGGCTATGCAAATGTGTTTGTCTTCAACAGAACACTTAGTGATTGTTTATTTAACAAGTGCTTCGGAACAATTTGTAAATTATCAGAAAATTCTTTTTCTTCTGATATTACTTTTGTTATTTGTGGCTTTAGTACAGTAATATTTATAATCTTGTTAGTGATTATAAATTTTTTTTACCAAAGAAAAAAACTTGCGAGGGTTTCGCCAAATTAATTTTCATAAGATAATTTTATTTCTTTGCATCACATTGAGATGTTTTGTTTAATCACAAAAACACTTTGAGCACTTTACGTGAACAAAATTTTTTAGATTATCAGAAAAATACAAGAGATGGCGCTAAAACCTAAAAAAATATGAAGATCAAGATGAAGATCGGAAACCCTCACATGACTTTATTAATCAAATTTGCTAAAAATATCGTTGTTCGACAATTAAAAGTTAAGTGATTTTTATAATTAAAGTGAAACCTTTAAAATTTATTAGTGAGGAGTGTTAGAAAAAAGGTAAAGTGATAGAAATTTGATAAATATTGTAATGGAAATAAAAAATAAAAAGAAATACAAAGGAATACTCATCAGAGCATTTGTTAAATTTCAACATTATTATATAGAATAATATAGAAAATCAGATTGACATTCATTTGTCGAAAAGTCTAATCCATTTCTAATGACATTTTGCAAGTCAACAAGAGAAACCATCAACAGCTTTTTCAACAATAAATTTACTCCACTGGTCGGTCACTGGAAAATAATTATATTTCCGAACTGAGATTACCATTTTCCTTGTCTTCCGCCATTTTGAAACACTCCAAAATCTTATTTCTTAGATAACTCAGCCTTTGTGGCATGAATCGATGTTAAATTTTAACATGTTATAGCTGGAGGGCGTAGCTTTTCCAACAATATCTCACTTTAGACCCTAACTGGATCCTAGGTTGGATTCGAATTTGATCAAACTATACTTGTATGAAAGGTCTCATAAAATCTCTCTGCGAGCTAGAACATTTTTATTTTTTAAAAAAGGGCGCGAATTTCAATATCAATTTTCATTTTGAAATTTTAAAAAGCTATAAAATGGCCTTTCAATCAAAAACCAAAAGTTTACTGTGGTATCTGATGTTATACAATAAGTATAACACTCTAACAGTGTACCGATATGACAGTGTACTGCTATGACAGTGCACTGGTATAAGAGGTAGTAGTAGTGTGAGTACCACCAAGTGAAGTGGATGCTGAGGAGGCTCAAGAGGACATACCTGGAGACCCAGTGCGGATCCCTAGGAGTCCAGGACGCCACATTTACCAAAAACTCAGGCGTTTGTCTCCTAAATTAGTCTACGGCAAATTCAAACTAATAATCACGGATCATCAACACATTTATTCGGTTCCATTGAATTCTTCCCATACGGTTCATCAGCATTCGTCTCCAGAAAGTATTTACCCCTCGCTGTTACAGGTGTAGCAAATCCCATTGGGATAGGTTCCTGGTTGCACAATTTCAGCTTATAGGCTGTGAATGAGTTACAGCGCGTTGCTAGGAAACTCCTCTCTTTCCCCGGGCGAACACTCTCAGAATAATAGAACCATGATCTGGCGTGAGAGCAGGAAAAAGAGAAACAGCCAGGCATGCTGAGAGTCACGCCATTGGGATAGAAATCAGCATCCCCAATGGCGGTTTTCTGACCCATCCCCCCTGGATTTGTATGAATAATGTCCACGAAATCTGCATCGCCACTGCCCAAACCTCCAAGTGTTTGACCCTGATTGAAACATGGCGCTGCTGGATCAAGTCCGGTAATCCTGGGAAGGGATGTTTGGGTTATTTCTCTGAAATATCGTCCCGTCGCTCCAGCAATCTGGGATCCCAAACTATGTCCAATCAAGTGGAATTTGCTGATATCCACGTGTTTGGCGAGATCAGCTAGACTTGAAGCTACTATCCGACCTAAATCTTCAGTATTGAGGGATGACCAGGTATAGAGAGTGTCGATATAGTGATCAGGATCTACGAACTGCAAAACAGAAATATGAACCTTAAATATAAATGAAAATCCTTTTGGAATGTCGCTCCTCACAAGAAAATTAGTGTTTCCTCGACATTTGTATGCTGCATACAGCATTGCAGCACCATCATTGATTGAGCCCTCTCCGTCCGCCCTGTGAGACAACCAACCCATCAAAAAGACAACAATAGGAGCGTCCCATTTGAATTCCGGGTGTTCCACCAGAGTCTCGATATCAGCCAGAGAAAATGACATGTTCTCAAAATCTTTATAGTAGAAGGTCAGCTTTATATTATTGTAGTTAGGTAAGACTGACTGATTTCTATTCAGATTTGGATCAGCAGCAACAGCTTGTGTGCAGAATACATTGACGATCTCCAATAAGGTGCTGGATGGCAAATCATAAAGGAGCTTCTTTGGTATGTCCACCATTTCTTCAGGCGTAATTATTAGTTTTGCAACATCCTTAGCAATATTGTAGCCTCTTTCAGCATTAGCCAATGCAAAAGATGATAAACGTTCCAAAAGATTCTGTCCAGCACATTGAGCAAATATTGCACACAATATTCCAAAGGTCACAAATATTTTACACTTCATCACTGAAACACTATAAATAGCTCTCTTAAAACACTGAGCACATGGTCAGAGAACCTGATGTTAACACACAAACCTAAAGACTCACTGATCGCGGAAACTACCGCTGCTTATATAGGAGTGTTGCAAAACTAATAAAACCCGAACTCTAAAAACCCAGATTACGAGTACATAAGCGTCTGAACTCTGTCTTATATAGTTAATGAAGAAACCTCAAAAAAGTTAAGGTATAATAAGTTAAGTAAAAACAGGTCTAACCATCTGTTCCATGCCGTTGAGTCATTCGATTGACTAAAAAAACACGAATATGTATAATAGTAACCCTAAATTACGAACTTGGAATTCTTTCAGATCATGTCAACTCGAAGTTGTTTATGGTTCTAGCTGGGATTCCCCAATCCCAGAATAGGTCTGTTGACTATTCCGCGGCGAACTGCGAGAATGCCGGATGTCAGTGCGACTCTGGCGGATGAAAAAACAACTATGAAAGAAGATTTGATGAAGTGTAGACACACGAGCTTTTGTATTGAATTATTTTGTGAAAAGAGTGGGAGTTATTGAATTAAATTGATTGAAAAGTATCAAGGAAGTTTTGTGAGTGGACAGGAAGTGATCAAACCCAAGGAGAAGTGATCCAGCGGGGAAGAGAGGTTTTTTCCGGTCATTCTCACCGGGTTAAAACTCTCTCTCTTTCTCTCTATAGGTGATGATAATAGCTGATATTGGCAGCAAGGGCAGAAGGTGTTAACAAAGGGTTTCTTATTTTAAAGGTTCGAATACACCACACGTTGGAAAGCTCTCGGCCTAAGCTATAACATATCAAAATTTTAAGAAAATCTATAACCGATCTTCGGAGATATCTTAAAAATAAAATTTCAGACTTTTCAAAATGGCGGACGGAGCGGTGGGGGGAGGTCGACTATAGCGCCATCTTGTAATTTACCCCCACTTATGTACCTTTGCCGAAAACCGCAAGTCTCTATCTATAACGGTTCTCTCGCTATAACAATTCTTCGGCGGACAGCCGGACGGACGGACGGCCGGAAAAATCAATTTTTGGCCACTCACTTTTTCGTGATCAGTGAGAACTAAAACACCCCCCACCCCAATCTCAGACCGGTCTGACCACTTTGGTATTTTGTGATGAACGCAATAGTGGAATCTGTAAGAATTCCACTAAAAAATTGGGTGGAAACTCCCCCGCTCTCCCCTATTTCTGTACAGGTGAAATTTTACTCAATGCAATGGCAAAATGCAAAGAGAGAAAAGTTGGTGGGAAATTTCCTCAGGGAAACACAGCAGTGGGAAATGTTGAAAGAGTGAAATATATGCATCCGTATAAGGTGGGTCAACTTGAGTCTGTCGAAGAGCTCCTCAGAGGCTTTCGGAGAAATAATATATTTTCCAAGCAATTTCGAGACGCGAGAAACTTTTATTCTTCGTGCTCACTGCGAAAGTTAATCTATAGAGGCATTCAAAAGAAAGCCACAAAGAGACCATTCTTGAGGCGTGTAAATCTGGGCAGTTGGGAATGATGAGCATGTCCTGATGAGGCAATCCAGACAATGGGGAAACTCTCCATATCATTCGTAATTCGCATGTATCGGAGAGGTTCTTTACGATCCCAGATGGAGACGAGGACATAATAAAATAAATCGAAAAGCCATGGGGAGATGCGTGATGATTCCAAACACTGGCCGATTGAATCAGTGCTGGATGGTATAATGTACACAGGAATACAATGGACATGAGGGCAATTTCAATCCATGTCATTCTTTCGCCGCTTCATTGTCATCATTCTGAGGCCATATAGAATACACCAGCAAGTTAGGATGAAATCCCATACTCGTCCACAAGGAAGAGATATTATGGTCAGAAAGATGTACATCACTTTCAGCACTTCCATATTTTGTAGAAAAGCTCCACAAAGCTCCAATTCGGAAGCTTTGATGAGCTTTCATCCTATCAGAAGCTATCATCCTAGAAGCTTTTAAAAAAGCTTTCTAAAAAAAACACTTCTAAAACAGCTTTCTAAGAAAGGTTTCTAAAACTCTCTGAGACAAGTTTCCATAGCTGAGAGACCCTACTGAAGCATTCTAAGAGGGTATTTCTAAGCTGTCTAAAAACTGTTTGTAAAGCTTTCTAAGAAAGCTTTCTAGAAGCTTTTAAAAGAGCTTTCCAAAGAAGATTTCTAAAAAAGTTTTTTAAGATAACTTTCTAAGCAGGTTTCTTAAGCTTTCTAAAGCTTTTTAAGAAAGGTTTGTAAAGCAATATAAGAAAGCTTTCTAGAAGCTTTTAAAAAAGCTTTCTAAAAAAAGTTTTCTGAGAAAGGTTTCTAAAGCTCTCTGAGAAAGGTTTCCAAGGTTCTATTTGGACAAAAGCTGTCTAAGAAAGCTTTCTAAAGAAAACTTACTAATAAGGTTTCTAAAGTTTTCTAACAAAAGTTTCTAAAGCTTTCTAAGAACGATTTTCTAAAAGCAAAAAAAAGTTCTAAGTTTCTGGAACAACTTCCTAAAGCTCCTTCCTTGGATGCTTCCAAAAGCTCTCGCACACTCCCTCACAAATGTACACCACTTCTGATCATAATATCTCCCTCTTGCTCGTCCATTTAACTTATCGCATTTCACCTCCACTCTCTTCTTTATATATAGTTAAAAAGTTCTGGAAAAAACAGAATGATTTTGAGACGAAAACTCATATTTCGTTACAGAAATTCGGAGAGATTTAATTTAATTTTCTCAATGTCGCTTAAGGGTTCAGTATTTGACTTTTAAAATATATTATAATATGTCTGGAATGTTGGTAAGACAAATCAAGGGGGAGGTATTATGATCAGAAAGGCGTAAACCACTTCTAGCTTTTCCATATTTTGTATAAAAGTTCCCAAAAGCTCCAATTCGGAAGCTTTCAGGAGCTTTCATCCTATCAATTATATATTATATACTAAAGTCTTTTAAAAGTTTAAAGAAGAAAGCTTTTTAGAAGCTTTTCAGAAAGCTTTTTAAAGTTTCAGAAAGAAAAGTGAAAAAGCTATCTAAGCTTTTCAAGAAAGCTTTTTTAGAGTTTTATAAGAAAGCTTTCTAAGAAAGCTTCCTATAGTGTTTCTATAGTTCCTATAGTGCTTTTTCTAGATTTCTATAAAAAGCTTTCTTATAAAGCTTTCAACAGCTTTTTAATTAATTATTCTTAAGATTTTCATTAAATCTTCCTAAAGCTTTCTATAGGAAAACATTCTTGCAAAGCTTTTTAAGAAGGACATCTAAAACTTTTTTATAAAAACTTTTCTATAAAAATTTGCAAAAGCTCTCCTGAAATATAAAGCTTAACAAAAGCCTTGACTCTGTAATTTATCCAACATTAAATTTTTAGAGCTGGGATAAGTATTATCCCAGCTCTTCTGTAATTGGCTCCGAAAATGAAAGTCGCCGTAGAGCCCTGAGACTAGGGGCGCTCCACGTTTCAGAGTCCCCACATTTCCCCTAGAGTTTTGTTTAAATGTAAAGTTTCTTGAGAATATTTATGGGAGCTTTATGAGATATTTCTTTTTTCCTTTTGAGAAACTATTTTTAGATAATTCCCAAAGATATCACCGCACAACTGATCATCCCTCGCTTAACAAAACTTATTACATTTCACCATAAATTGATTTAAGCTGTATTATATGGGTAGCCAATGGGTGAGTGGGTGGGAAAAATAATGTGAAATCGCTGCGAAATATTGCCGGCAGCACAGCAAATCATCAATATCTGTTGTCCACACGAAGCAAATAGACGAGACAGTGGAAAAATTGCCCACCCTGTGAGGCCATTCATTGGGATTATGGGGTGACTGTGGGTGAAGTTGTATCCAAAATAGACTGTCTCCGCGCAAATGGATTTCGGATATCGGACTCTGGTGAACATCCTTTCCAATGTGGGCTCCACACTCCATGCATTTGGTGGGAGCGAAAATGTGCTGGGGGGAGGGGGAGGCTATTTGGAGTCGTTGAGTTTCACAAATCGATCGAAATGACTTCTCTCTTTCGAATCTAAATGTGATGCCATTTGGCGCGAACTTTCTCCGTGTGTCGACCTCTTTTTCACTATCTTCCTCGTCTTCCCTTTTTTTTTTTGAGACAGAAGGTGGAACTCGAGCCAAAAGCAGTTTCATGGGGCTTATGGGGAGAAAGAGGATGTGTTATCTTAATGTTCCACCACTATGACGTGTATCATCACCATTATTGTGATCCTCACGGATATTTTATTGCCCACTCAGCGCTCATTGGCAAGATATTCAATTGAATTCGGCCTCGGGGAGCCTTTCTAAATCAATTGGATGGGATTCTCGTCAACTCTGATGCGAGAAGATTCTTACGTGGAGCACAAGAATAGGATTAATGGAAATGTCTCGCGATGATGGAAAGTGCTAAGTTTAGAGATTTAATTAGACACCGTCTTCTGTTGAAGAACACATCCTCTAGAGAGAGAAAATTATTCATGATGACATACCACATATTTTACATGGCACGGATGACGATGTCATCCACGCTCAGTAGTAATCATTCTCCATATGAACAAGCTAAGCCAAAGAGAATGGATGATGGGGGGGCTTAAGGGAAAAGAATCAACATTCATTATTCGCGGAAGATTTTCCCCGCTTTTTAATAAGTCCAAAATCGGAAGGTCCGCGAGACAAGGGTGTGGCTGTAAATTGTTTCAACTTTTTCTCTATTAATAAGCGCAAAAAAATGTAAAATTAAATTTGATTCTAAAAGTTTCTTAATTAACTGTCGACAGGGCAAAACTTGAGCAACTTTCTTCTTTTCAATGAATTTTTATTACACACATTTTCGCAGTTCAAATTTCATTTGGGTCAGGGATAGGGCTCAGGCCCAAGGCTTTGTCACAAGAGTGGAAGATGTACATTGAGAGAAACTTACAGAAAGTGAGTTAGTTGGTTCAGTTAAACCTGGTTATCGGGAAAAACTTTACACCCACTCCACATTTTTTTCCACATTATTAAAAGCAAGGGGGAGATATTATGGACTGAAGTGGTGTACATTTGAATGGAAGTGCGCGAGAGCTTTTGGAAGTGGGACAGTAGTGTTAAGTCAAGTAATTATGAAAGCTCATAGGGAAGATCAGAAGTTTTGACAAGCTCTTCTAGAACCTTAAAAATCTTTTTTAAGTAGCTTCTAAAATCTTTCAGGAGCTTCAAAGGAAATTCATAAAATTTGAAAAATGTCAGCATGATTAGTTGAAAGCTTTCTAAAATTGCTGTATAGCTCTGCAGAGATTTACGAGTTATTAAAAAACAAATCTGGAAAACTTATAAAGCTTTCGGATAATTTGTTTAGAGCTTATGAAAATTCTGGAAAGCTTTTGCAGATTTTCTTAAAGCTTTCACAGAAAGCATTCCTAAAAAGCTTTAGAAAAGCTTCTAGGAAACTTTCTTATGATTTCTTAGAAAGAATTCTTAAAAAATGAGAAAAGCTTTCTCAAAAGCTTCTAGAATGCTTTCTTAAAAGCTTCTAGAAAGCTTTCTGAAGAGCTTCTAAATTGCTTTCTTGGAAAGCATTCTTAGAAAAAAAAAATGAGAAAAGCTTTCTGAAAAGCTTATATTGTAAGAGTGCTTTTTGAAAAGCTTCTAGAATGTTTTATGAGAAGTTTTCAGAAAAGCTCGTCCAAAGTTTTCTGAAAAGCTTGTAGAAAGCTTTTCAGTGACAGATTTCTTAGAGAACTCTAAAAACTTTTCTTAGAAAGCTTTTTTAAGCTTTAGAAAGTTTTAGAAAAGCTTCTGGAAAGCTTTGTGTAGAAGGTTTTAGTATAGAAAATAAAATTGATAAAACTAAAGCTCCTGAAAGCATTCGAATTTGAGCTTTGAATAGCTTTTTTTTACAAAAAGTGGAAGTGCTG
>CAKKOB020001078.1:7242-20894 GCA_918844115.2 Phlebotomus perniciosus | reverse complement strand
AGATCTACACATCGACCTACACTCTTTCCCTACACGACGCTCTTCCGATCTCAATGAAAGCGTTTGTACTTGGGTGTCTCGTCATCTTCCTCACTGGAACATTAGTTTCCGGTGAAAAATTTATTGCCGGCGGTCAAGAAGCTCAACCTGGACAATTTCCCTGGATTGGAGCCATTGAATATGTAGATTACTCGCAATTTTGTGCAGGATCTGTAATTTCTGATCACTGGTTTCTCACCGCTGCCCACTGTGTCTACGCCATAAGCCCTGATTCCGTAAATTAACTGAAAATCCAGTTATAGGTATTCAGAAACTTAAATCTCAGTCCCTTTTTTAGCTCAGAGTTCGCGTGGGGACTCACCTTCGACATAATGGGGGACAAGTTCATCAGATGCTGCGATATATAGTCCACCCGGAATACATTCAAGGATACATGTATGATTTTGATGTGGGTGTTTGTGAAATTGAGGGAATTATGGGAGGACCTGGAATCAGACCGATTCCTTTAACTCAGATAGAGCCCCAAGTGACTTCCAGAGTATTTATTAGTGGCTGGGGAGCGCAATATCTCGATGGATATCCATCAGATAATCTACTATATATTAATATTCCCATCATCGATCGACAAATTTGCAATTCAACCTACGTGGGACGAGTTACTGAAAAGTAAGGATATCAAACTGAAAACCAAGTTCCAAGCTAAAGAGAAGAGGATTTTACAAATTTTTCCTGGTTTTTTTTAGCATGATTTGCGCCGGGGAGTCCGGAAGAGATATCTGTGCCTTAGATAATGGAGGTCCTCTGGTAAGTCTACTCCATCAAATACTTTTTTTTTCAATTTTATAAACTAATTGTTTGTATTTTACAGACTGATACTAGGAACCATTTAGTGGGTATTGCAAGCTGGGGAATGGGATGCGGTGCCCCAATTTATCCAGGAGTATATACCAACATAGCTCATCCAGATATAAGGAGTTTTATAACAGAACACACGATGAATTGAATAAACTTTCTTATAGTATAGCTATAGATTAATATGTATCTGTAAACACCGGATTTGTAAAGACAACTTATCCCTAGATTACCTATCTTTTTTAGTTCTTATCAGAAAAAAATAACGAAAATAGACTGCTTGACTCAATTACTTGGGTGACATGAGATTTTTGGGAATTTTTAAGCATTGGAAGTGAAGGACCTGAAATATACATTCGTATTTGGACATTGCAGATACAAAAAGCCTCTTAGGAAATTTCATAATAAGACAATGAGACGCCATTTTCACCGCCATATTGATTTGAGATACGATTGTCCCAAAATCCATTTGCTACCGAAAAAAGGCAAAAACATCAAACTCTATTCCGAATTCCTTTTCGTGCAATCCGAATTTTTTTTTGGGACAAGTTGGACAGATTGAATACAATCAAATTTTAATAACAAAAAATGGATTGGACTTGGCCGTTTTCATCGATAAAATGCATTTTCACGCAATTAAAATACCTTTTACCTTTTAATTGGTTTATGCGTTTTAACGCAAATTAAACGCGATGAACTGCGTTTCAACGCAATCAAACTTAAGTTAAAAGCGTTAAAAGATTTTCTCCCATAGATTTCATGCTTAATATACGAGAATTTTATTTTTAAACAGATATAAAATGGTCACGTATGTATAAACGTATCTATATTAGCTCGAATTCCCAAATTCTTTAGTATCAGACTTATTCGGACGCCATTTTGTAAGGTGCTATTTCTTCCAAGTTCGCTAAATCAACAGATTATTTATAGAATTTGCCCTTTACGCATACAAGAGTTCGTATCTAAAAATAAAATCTACGCAACAAAATTATCAATTGATATCTAAATCCTCCCATGCTGTATCGATAGAGGAAGGAGATACTGTGACTATGAATTCCTCTCGAAGCCTCAAAATCAGTCTAGTTTCGACAATGAAAGCGTTTGTACTTGGGTGTCTCGTCATCTTCCTCACTGGAACATTAGTTTCCGGTGAAAAATTTATTGCCGGCGGTCAAGAAGCTCAACCTGGACAATTTCCCTGGATTGGAGCCCTTGAACACGTAGATTTCGGGCAATATTGTGCAGGATCTGTGATTTCTGATCACTGGTTTCTAACCGCCGCCCAGTGTGTCTACGGCATAAACCCAAATTCGGTAGATCAACTGGAATTCACTTATAATTCAGAAACTTAAATCTAAGTCTCTTTTTAGCTTAGAGTCCGCGTGGGAACGCATCTTCGTGATAATGGAGGACAAGTTCATCAGATGCTGCGACATGTAACTCATCCGGACTTCTCTTACGTATTCGTGTATGATTTCGATGTGGCTGTATGTGAAATTGAGGGAATCATGGGAGGACCCGGAATCAGAACGATTCCTTTAACTCAGATAGAACCCCAAGTGCCTTCCAGAGTGTTTATTAGTGGCTGGGGAGTCCAGAATGTTGATGGATATCCATCAGAAAATCTGCGATTTGTCAATATCCCCATCATCGATCGTCAAAATTGCAATTCAACCTACACGGGAACTATTACTGAAAAGTAAGGATATCAAACTGAGAACCAAGTTCCAAGAGAATTTTATTAATTTCCTTTGATCTTTTTAGCATGATTTGTGCAAGTGAGACCGGAAGAGGTATCTGTGACTTAGATAATGGAGGTCCTCTGGTAAGTTTTAACCATCAAACAGGCATTTTTTGTTTATATTTTATCAACTAAATTATCTGTATTTTTCAGACTGATTCCAGGAGCCATTTAGTGGGCATCGCAAGCTGGGGAACGGGATGTGGTAACCCAGATTATCCAGGAGTTTTTACCAACATAGCTCATCCAGCTATAAGGAGTTTCATAACAGAACACACAAATATCAACTGAATTACCAAAACTTTCCTATAGATTTAGAGACTCATACCTGTAAATACCGGAATTGTAAAGGGATTTGTAAAAAGAACTTATCATTGAAGAGAATTACTTAATTTTTTTCCCTGCATTATTCACTCTTTTTCAGTTCTTATCAGAAAAAAATAAACAAACAAAACATGCTAAGCTAGATGTTGACTTAATTACTTGGATGACCTGGCATTTTTGGGATTTTTTAAGCATTGCAAGTGAAAGACCTTAAACATACATTCGTATTAGGACATTTCAGATACAGCAAAAAAATGGATTGGACTTGCCGTTTACATTGAAAAATTAAGATTATTCCCAATCTAATGCGATGATGTAAATGCCCTCAATCATTTCTTAGAAATGCAATCTTATGATTTGAAAAAAAAAATGAAATATTAGGCAAATTATTTATCTCTTCCAGTATGAATCATCGGTTGAATTTCTTTTTTGTATCACCGATTGTAGTGTAATTGAATAAAAGGCACTGAAATACATTAGTCGATAGTTCATTTTCATTTTCTGAGAGTTTCAGTAAGGAAAGGACAGTTAAAGTTCTCAAAGATCCAAAAAAATGAATTTATTACTGCCAGTGATTCTTACTTTGACATTTTATTTAATGTTTTGTGAAGAATTAATATCACAGTCAAAGAATATAATATTGTACTATCGACCGGATAAAATTAACTTTTTGGGAAAGGAAAGAGTAGGTATAAATCCCAAAAAATATAATTTTCATTCAAATAAAAAAAAATTCAAAAAATACATTTTAGGTCACATGGATGGACGCCGCTGAGAAATGTGAAAAACACAAAATGACTCTGGCAACGATAGAAACGGAAGCTGATCAAAAATTTCTTCAAAATTTCATCCAAAGTCAATTTAGAGTTATTCCTCAAGATCCATGGATCGGTGGTTACAATTATGAGGCTCATGGAGAATGGTGTTGGATAAGCAATGGCAGAAAATTAACTTATTCTAATTGGGACATAGGAGAGCCCAATGGCCTAGCAAATAATTTAGAACATTGTGCTCACATGACGTATGAAGGAAAGTGGAATGATAACAACTGTACATATAATTTTTATTACATCTGTGAACGTAATCTTGCATAATTATCACGTCGGACTAGGAAATCAACAGATCACGAAGTATGATCCTCGGAAAATCATACTTTGATGAAGTGTAAGTAGTATAATGCTTGTACGTAACCGAATAAATGTTAAGCAGAATGATGTTTATCAAAATACATAATCAAACAAATCAAAAATCTATCTGAATTTATACTGTTATAATGCAAAAGGATATTGTGACCCAATAAAATATTAATAATAAAAAAGAAAGTATTACTCACTCGTCGTAGACATGCGTTCCAAAGAGCTCCTGCCGCCTGGATTCCTCCAGTCGATTGAGAATTCCCAATTCCTTCAGTCTATTGCGCCTGGCGGGAGTTGTGTTGTCATTCTTCCTAATGAGATTGCCAATGGCAAATCGCGCTCCCGCTTGTAATTTTGTGTCCTTATTGATGAGAAACTCCCCCAGCTTCCGCAACGTATTCTCATCCTCCATCACATAGTCCGTGGCCTGAGCACCCGCTCCTATATTCCCAATGATGCACAGCGCCTGCTCCTTCACCTCACTCGGATGTTGCGAATCCAACACCAGATTCACCGCCTGCATCACCTTCTCCGAGTGCTCCGACATGATGCTGTCAATGTGAAGCGTATTGCTGAGGAGATTCCTCAGTAGGCCCAGCGTCTTCATGATCACACGCGTATCCGAATCGGCGAGCAATTGAAAAATCCTATCTGTCCCCAATGTATTGATGATCTTCGTCTTGACATGCTGCTCCGCCTGAAAGGCCATATTCATTAGCGCCCAACTCCCATTGAGCCTCAATGCCGGATCCTGATTCCGTGTCAATTCGCACAACATCTCCACGGCGCCAGACTCCAGCATGGGCTCCTTGGCGGGCGAAAACTCCAGCAAGAGATTACAGATGGTGGACGTCACCACGGTGAGGAGTTCATTTGTTGGTTGACCAGTTAGCAATGCCATCAGTGGACGCCACACGGAGTGATCCTGAAACGTCGTCCGCAATTGTTGTACGGATCGCGACAGTGAGTGTAGACAGCGCACTGCCGCGAGACGCACCTCCGGACAATGATCACCCAGCCCAGCGAGTACCTCCTCCATCAGGCCATCCATCTCGATAATCCGCTTCCGGATGTCCTCATCGTTGGCACCCAGTGAGGCGAAACAGCGAAAGGCCCCCTGACGCGGCAACGCCGATGTGCACTGAAGCAGGGTGTTGAGGGAGTTTATCAGGTGATTACTGATCGCCGCCAAGCGCTGCAGATCCGAGTCAATCTCCGCCAAGTAGGCCAACGTCTCAGCCGCCGTAGCTCGTGTGTCCTCGTCAAACTCCTCCGTGCAGAGTCGCGCCAGGCACGGCAGCGTCTTGAACTCAATACGTGCGTCATTGGGTCCAAGACTACCCGATCGATGCAGGTACGTGAGACACCTGGCCGACGTGAGTTGCACTTCAACGGGACGCGAACGCGACGTTAGTCGCGTGAGTATGTCGGGGATCATCTCGTCGTCGTGACTAGTGGCGCACACGATGTCCGACACCGCCCTGTTGGTGAAACACATTGAGGCCAAGCACTTGAGCGCCGGCGTCTGCAGTACCAGGTGATTAGATGTGATGAGACGCGCCAGCAGTGGGATCGCTCCGGCCTGACACAGCAGCATCTGCTCGATGTAGGAGTGACAGATGGGCACCAGGATGTTGGCTATACACGATTGGCACTCGATGGAACTGTTCGGCGATGCTAGATCTGCTTTCGGGCCAATGAAAAAGATAGACGGTTAGATATTTTGGAAGTTGTAAACAAAAAGAATAAAAAATCATAAAATTTTCTTAATTTCAAGGACTATGTAAGTCTATACGTTAAAATAGTCCGAATCAAAAGGATTCTTGGGTCAAATTTTAGTCTGGCCCATTTATATGCAGCAAAAATTTAGTTCGATTGGTATTAAACGGCAATTAAATTACAATTAAACATTTTAACGGATTAAAATGCGTTTTAACGCAATCAAACTACGTTAAAACGCTTTTAAAAGGTTTAAAAAGCGTTTTAACGCAGTTAAAGTACATTAAAACGCTTTTAAACGGTTTAAAATCCGTTTTAACGCACTTAAACTACGTTAAAACGCTTTTAAAGGAATAAAACATTTAAAACAAAAAGCGTTTAATGCAATTAAACTACCTTAAAACGCTTTTAAACGGTTTAAAAAGCGTTTTAACGCACTTAAACTACATTGAAACGCTTTTAACGGAATAAAACGACTTTTAACGCAATTAAACTACGTTAAAACGCTTTTTAACGTCAGCAAATTATGTTAAAACGCTTTTTAACGGTTCAAAATGCATTTTAACTCAATTTAAACGACTTTAAAACCCTTATTAACGTATTAAAAAGCGTTATAGCGCAATTAAACGCGATGAAATGCGTTAAAATGCCTTTTAAATCGTTAACAAGTGTTTTAACGTAGTTTAATTGCGATAAAATGCATTTTAAACCGGTTAAAATTGTTGATTATAACGCGTTTTGATTGAATTTGATCCATTTTTGGAATTAGAAATCATTACATAGAAAATCGTAAGTCGATATCTTAGTCGTTCGCTCCGTACTAGGCTCATATGGGCTCATATGCAACGATTGGAAGGAATTTATTTTTAGCTCTCATAATTTTCGAAATTTATGTTATTCAACAATTTGCTCTTCCCCGAACTTCCAATTCCAATTCGAAACATTATTAAACATTTTGAATAATTAAGAACTGAAAGTCAATGAATCCCCAATTAATTGTATTGAAATTGCTCTCCGGAAGCAAATTGAAAGCCAGGCAAAATTGAAAAGTGAAATTGAGGTAGGTCATTGACTTTGCTCCACAAAAAGGATAACTGAAATACCTATGAGATAGGTGAGTGTCCCATTGTTGGAGTGCAGAACATCTGTTGGGGCGTATCGATACTGATAGATGGATCTTAGCGCTCTCAAACAGATCTCAACGAGCTGCTTCTCACTGTTCTTCTTCATAATCAACTGCAGCAACACGTGAATGGTGCCGTAGAGGATCAGCTGGCGCACCTGATCGTTGGCCCCCTTGGCCAGAGAACCTGAAAACAGACGGAAGTCTTAGGAATTTTGGCGCCAACAATCTTCCCACAATATGACATCCTCAAGGTCACTCTCTTAGTCTCTCGGATGATCAATGTATTTTGAGTAGATCTCTAGCTAGAGACTAATAGGATGATGTGTGACCGGTAAATCCTCCTATTTGGAAGTTCTTCCAATAAGATATTTGCCTGAGAGGCAGAAATTGGGGCGCCGGGAAGCTACAGCCGGAGGGATTGAATGAACACTCACCAATGACAATTCCTGCATCGCATCGCAAAGCCAGAGGCACTGTCTCATCCGTGAGGAGGGCTATGAGCCTGGGCACGATTCCCTGAGACACTACTGAAGCCTTTTGTTTATTGCTCCCGATCACGGCATTTTTCAGGCACACCATCGCCTCCTGACACTTCTGGTAGTCATTCGAGTACAATTCGTCGATGTACGATCGGAATTCCTGCAATAAGCATATCATTACATAAAGTCTCCCTCGGGGGCAGATTCCACGGGGGGGCAACAAAGATTTTTGGGGCGAAAAATTCCCGAGAATGTGTCAAAAATTCCGCATAAAATGAGGTTATGTGCGGTTGGATATGAAACGCGGTATTTTCCACTGTCCGGACTGATTTTACGGACTTTTTCACTTGCCATGAAACACGTAAAAGGCTCCATTGCTCCCACGAGTGACGATCAAGAGGATTTTCAACCAAATACACACTATTTTGCAGTAAAATTCACTTAAAAATAATTTCGGCCGTGCAACCACGCAAGGGGATGGTGAATAAACTGCAGATTCTGCCGTCTGGTGGTTTTTTGGGAAATTTTCTTCCCACCAAAAAAATCCCACCTGCAGATGGTAAATTCAAATGTCGGTGGCGCCAAACGGTCACGGAGCTGGAGAAATTGGAGGGAAAATTGAAGGAACGCAATGGAATTGCTGTGCCAGTTTGCAATAGAAAAGAAAACACAGTTTTTTTTTGCTTTTTTTCCACTATTTATCAACAATCTCACTTCCATTAGTTGAATGACATTAATTTTTCCTCTCTTGGACGTATTTAACATGCATATTTATCACTTATTACAATGAAATTCACTAAATGATTTCCGCCTTATAAAAATGCTCAAATAAATATGATAATTTGGGCATTCAGCTTAGAAAGGAAGATGAAAAAAAACAATTACCTCGCGAATATCATTTAAAAGTAGATCAAAATGTCAGGTAAATTCACATAGCTTAACCATATTTATTAGGCTTTTATGCAATTGGCAGTTCGTTTCACAAACAATTTCTCTCCCCTACCGTGCCCAGTTGTACGCATATAGTATACATTTTATTGAAGACGGCGAAGCAAATGATAAGAAAATAAAATGAAATCCCCCTTAGAAAAATCTCCACAACCACTTTAGAAGATAATAATTCTTTCACTATTCTCACCAAAAATTAGTGAATTTTAGCCACTAAGGTAATTATAATAGTTAATTCTCGATATATTATATGCTATACTCTACGATATTTAGGTCTCTTACTTCGTCTCTATTACAATTTTGTCTTGAAATTGATGGTAACATGAGTTGCAATAACATTTTTCTTCACCTATTATTAAGTTTAACGATGACTCTTCGTAATGACGATTGCACGTTCCTTTTTTTATAATCGTATTTATGAAACACGAGAACGATAACTAGTGATATTGAATGTTCTTGTGTATTTACACGGTTTCGCTTTTTTCCTTCATCTCCCGATGTAAGTGATTAAAAGAAAAAGTCATCAAGTTTTGAGACATGTAATGTTGTGTTGAAATTGCTGCTTCGCTCAATTTCCATCAGAAGTTCTTTTTCAAGAAAAACTCTTCAACATTCAAGAGGGTGATTAA
This sequence comes from Phlebotomus perniciosus, assembly GCA_918844115.2. Lineage (NCBI taxonomy): Eukaryota > Metazoa > Arthropoda > Insecta > Diptera > Psychodidae > Phlebotomus > Phlebotomus perniciosus. Next base: position 11,940 of record CAKKOB020001078.1, on the reverse strand, counting down.
TTGCAGATTTTTTTTACCTTCCTGCAAAACCTTAATGATTCGTTGAGAAAGGCTTTGCCTTTCACGATGAATTACCCCTCGTGAATGCAATTGAAATTGAGCGCAGTGGCACTTCTTCCTCTTGTTTTTTATTAATTTTCCTAGCACGAAATAAACCAAAGAGTAAATTATAGCTCACAAACAACCTTATATTCTTATATTGAAGTAGTTTTAACGTGTATCCCGTTTTATATAACAACAAATATTTGATTACTTTCCAAGGTATTTTTTCATCTCTTTTTTTTTTTCTTCAATTTAATTCACAGCCCCATGTGTGAGCTTTGCTTTAGTTTAGCTTTGTATTCTTTGCCTAGTGTTAGTTACTTAGTAGGAAAAATAAATTGTGTGTAAAAGAAAACGATACCATCTGCCTTTCTGATTAACTCGTGAGAGAGAGATGTGGAATGTTTTCACCAGACTTAAAATGCAAATAAAATCATTTCTTCGTGAGTTAGAACTTTTTGATTAAGTATTAGAGAGCAAACAGTTTTTAAATCCTTTAAATATTTCATGCGATAATTGCTTCAATTGCATTGCAAATCACCTGCAATTTAGTGATCTCTTTTCATTTATAATCCTCCGCCTTCTTATGCTACACAAAAATGACTCATATTTTTTTCTTCTTCAAATCTATTTTTATATGGATTTAGAAAATTGACCCAAAATCTCCGCTCGGTGGAAGTTTTGTTTTTCTTCTTTTTGTTCTTTTCTTTCTTATGATTGCGCAGGAACCATCACATTGGCCATTTCAGGGTAAATCTCACCCTGAATGGGTCCATATTCCACCCTCTCGCCATCCACAGTGATACACCCCGGTGGACCACCACTTGTCGGCTCTATCCGGAAAGCCTGAACGGGTATCATCTTGATGTAGTCATTCTGGGTGGTGGGAATGTGCGTGCCCGAGCTGAGACCCAAGAGAAATGTCAACAGCTGCGATCTAGAAACTCCCCCGCGAATAATGCATAGCCAGATGATGCCATCATTGATCTTTGACGATGTGGCAAAGTGACAGTCTGTGCTGAGATGATTCTGATAGGCCGCATGCACCATCACAAAATCCCCCTCGAGAATCGTCCACGTGTCCGGCACGGGAGTCACGAGGGCGGGTATCCGTGATGCCGGACCGAACATCTGATGTGACTGCGTCTCATCCTCACCACCACTGCCCCCCTGTGAGCTCTTCTCATGAACACTCTGGTAGATACTCTCGGCCGTGGAGTAGTAGGCACTCTTGCGGGATGTTGCTGAGTACCTGATGAGAAGAAGAAGTACATCATTGCATGTAAGAATGTAATAGTCAGACAAAATAAATACACAAAATAGCTTCACGCTTTGTAAAATAGTCTCTCTCATTCTCTATATGGTAAGTCTATTTAGAGGAATTTGCACAAAGTGACTGACTTGGAGCTCTCTATTGCGTGATCCAATTTGCACAATTGTAATCATTAAGAAAAAAAAATACTCTATCGCTGAAAGTGTATAGCTGAATTATAAGAGGAAAACAAGAATCGGAAATGAGTTGTGAAAATTTTGTCAAACTAAAACCCCATTTATGCTTTAAGCCAGCCTAGAGATCGACTTTAAACTTCAGGCTTGCTTTAAGATTATTTAATTTATTTTAAGCTTAAGGCTGGTGTACAATTTCTCTCAGTGATAGAAATGAATTCATATCGAAATTGAGTATAAGGGATCCCGTTGGATTTCCCAATCGGCTGTAAGTGCGAATAAATCGATCAGTATTGTCTCGAGAGTCCACCAGTGATCATCAAATAAAGTGATATTGGCGCAAAGTTATGCATTTTTGTGAAGTGCCCAGAGGAGAGGAGAAAATTTGATCGCATCTTCGCCAGATAGTAATTCTAGATATTTTACAGGTAGAGAATCTTCTAAAGAAACCCCCTGCTCAGCTGTTGGATTGGTTTTTTAATTCTTTGTCCTGTCTCACAGGTAATCCCTTTCAGCTGGCTTAAAATAGTACTAGGACTTGTGTTAAATTTAAGGATGGCTTTTAGCTTAAGGCTGGTTTTAAACTTAAGATTGGATTTAAGCTTAAGGCTGGCTTAAAGCAGTCCTAAGGCTTGTGTTAGACTTAAGGATGGCTTAAAGCTTAAGGTTTGTGTTAAGCTTAAGACTAGCTTTAAGTCTAAAGACTGGCTTTAATCCTTAAGCTGGCTTGAAACAGTCCTAAGGCCTATATTAGACTTAAGGCTGGCTTAAAGCTTAAGCTTGTGTTCAGCTTAAGGCTGGCTTTAGGAATTAGCAGGGTTTTAAATTTAAGGCTAGCTTAAAATAGTTCTAAGTATTGTATTAGACTTAAGACTGTCTTAAGTTTTAGTTTTCTGTTAAGCTTAAGACTGGCTTAAAGAAGTCATAAGGCTTGTGTTAGGTTTAATACTGGCTTAAAGCTTTATGCTTGTGTTAAGTTTAAGGCTGGCTTTAAAGTCTTAAGAAGACTTTAAACATAAGGCTAGCTTTAATTTTAAGGTTTATGTTGAAGTCCGGGTTAAAACTCAAGGCTTATCTTTGATTTAAAAAATCATTTTGCTGAAATATTGGAAGCAAATTTGATATAGTGAATCTACCTTTAAACACATTATTCATTATAAAATTATGAAAATTTCAACTCATTCCTATTATTTGCGCATTTTAAGAGGATTATCTCAAAATGAAAAGAACATTTACATTTTGAAAAAGAAGCAAGTCTAAAAAAACTTTATCTCAAAACTGCTATTAGATTATCTTTTATAGTCTTTAATTCCTATTTTTAAGTGCGAAACGTATCAAAGTTATATCAGATTATCGTATTTTCAATAAAAATGTAAGATAGGTTTGCAACCATTTGCAAGCGAAATAAATAATTTCTTATTTTTGGATGGATAACTTTTGTGTTATTGCTATATTCTCTATTCACTCATCTTCTGTATGAAATACTCAAAACACTATTCCTCAAGAGAATCATATTGAAGAAATCAAATTCCCTCGTGTTTCGAGACTTAATCTACATAAAATATTATTCAGAACAGAAACATATGACATACCAACTATCCAGACGTGGGCGGAATGAATCGAGACCAGTGGACGTCTCCAAAGACAAAACATCCCCAAATCCCGTATCACAAGTCTCACAGTCACCTTCACCGTGGCAATCGGGACAATCAAGAGCGGTATTGTAGCTCATACTGTGCCTCATCATTGATGTCCGCCCAATGCTTTGCTTCTCACCTCCATTGCTGACCACCGGATTGGCCGGCAGGTATGAGACACGTCCCTGGTATGTCCTCAGACTTATTAATCGATGCACCGACCAGAGGGTGAATCGCTGACCTCCAATGGCTCTGAGTCTCTCACTCTCAATGTCGATGTCCGATATCAAACCCCAACCAACTGATAAGAATGAGTACATAATCTATTTTTGGAGACGAAGAAAGTAATAAAGAGAAAAAAGAGAAAAACAAAAGTGTTAAAATTGTGTCAATGGCTTGAGAATAGCATTCCCCTCCCATATCATTCTTACTTGGCTCTTGGTTTCCACTCGAACCAAATCCATACATATGGCTCGACCACGAATCACCGTGAGAGAAGCTCCCAGAACGGGTTTCGGCTCATATGGTTCGCTGGAAAGGCAAACAAGAGTGAGAAGATGAAAAAAACGTTAATGGGAAAGTGAAAATTTATACATCAGCAAAAGTTAGGAAAATATTATTCTCTATTAATTGGATTAGGTATTCCTCAAAGCTCTCTCTTCCAAGAACTATTTTTACAGCAATTTAATTAATTTGTAGACATCACATTTCCATCTAATCACCACGAGGCACTTGATTGTTGATTGAACAACTCATGTCGAAAGGGTGAAATATATGGTCAGAGATCACAATCATGACCTTTTGCTGAGTTCTTAAGCACTTTCAAGCGGACATGCTTAGAATCACTGACATTACATTGTTTCATCTCATGTCTAATAAATATCCCAGTGAAAAATTTTCACAAATATTATTCAGAGAAAGGTTGCAAAAAGTGGCTTAATTCCCCTAATATCTATTAGCTTGAATTGTAGTGCGTTAATTCGTGCGATCTTATCACTGAATATTCACCCGCATTAAAGTAATTTCCACAGATAAGCACATTATTTAGATTGATGTCAACAACATGAAGGTGGAATATGTACACAAGTTGGAATTACAATTAAATGAGAATAGTTGATGGAATATTTCCAGATACACTTCATTTAATAAATTTCTACTCAATTCTCATGTTGTTTTTATCATATAAAAGAAACATCCAGTTTGTGTCATCAACAGACACAATCTCAATATAATACATTAGATGGGAAATTTTCTAACACACAATTCCAGAAAATACTTTACTTGGAAATTGCCTTCAAACATCCCTCTAATTACTTTCAAGCAATTTCATCGAATGGTTATAATCTTTCAAGAAACTCCGCAATATCTTACACATCTTCCCAACACATTTAGGAGCGCCACAAATTCTGAATGAGACAGAAAAAAGTGAATCATACAGCATTTAAGTGTTCAATTGTATGACCTCAGTCAAGGACGACAATCTGTGAAAATTTTATGGGTGAGAATTGGAATATTTCAATCTTATCTCAAACGCTATCAGCAATTCATAATTTTTTTCTCACACATTTTTTTT
>CAKKOB020001076.1:17315-28192 GCA_918844115.2 Phlebotomus perniciosus | reverse complement strand
TAATATATATGACAAAAGTAACATATATATACACAATTCTATCAAATATATTATTTTTGCATATATTTCAATGGCGAGTTTTCCTTCAATTTTCTTTTTTCTGTGCTGGGTTTCTCCCTTCTTTTTGTCTCGGACAAAGTCTTAAAGAAGATTTGTGTTAGAAATGACTCCAACTGTCAGTAAAATGTGTGGAATATGCGTGGTTAATCGATGAAAGGTTGGGATAGACTTGATCGCGTTTAGGTGCGAAAATACACGGCAAATACATGCGGGGCCTGTCTGGAGGTTTTTTTTTCTTAGGATGACAATAATAATTAGTTTACGATACACTGTAAGGAATTAATTTGTAAAATGACAAATAGACACACACAGATATTTCGATGTAAACATGACAAAACATTTGTATAATCAACCAATAGATGCACACTACGTTACATTGTCTAAGGATTATTATAATATATATAAGGAGATGTAAGGAATACAATTTCAATTAATACCGATGATCCTAATTCATCTATAAACTTAATTTTTCACTGACATACTGTCAATCTGTCTCACTCTGTCTGTCACTTTCTCTCTCTCTATTTAAGATTATGTTTTATTCAAAATATTTTTTTTTGTAAATTATTACTTACCATCTATTCTCCTTTCGAGGAGATTGAATGGATTATAAGTAATATATGGCAAAATATATAGTGATAGAGAAATTTAAAAAAAGTAAATTTAGTAGCACAAAAAATTTAAAAAAAAATGGTAAGATTCTACAATGAACGCCTTATTAGAATCTTTTTGAGAATAATGAGAGAAATTGGAAAAAAAGTATAATTTTTAGTGTGTCGGTGTGTATTGGATCTGGTATCTCTTGTATTCCAGGCTGTTCACCCAAGAAACTGTTTTCATGTCAACTCTGTGGCAAAGTGCTGTGCTCAAAGGCATCACTTAAGCGGCACATTGCCGACAAGCACGCGGAACGCCAGGAGGAATATCGTTGCTCAATATGTGAGCGTGTGTATTGTTCGCGGAATTCGCTGATGACACACATCTACACATATCACAAATCAAGGCCTGGCGAACTGGACATTAAGGACATAAAGTTCTTTTAGGGGTCGTTTTCGCCACCTCCATCGCCATCAACATCTTCATCCATGTCATCAGTCTCGTCACCAAGCAAATCCCTGTCAATTCTCTACGAACCAGATACGACATTACATTTTTTAGCAACAATGTCCGATTTTGACGAATCACCAACTCCATCGCATTTGTCAACTTACGATCTTAGTTGTGGGATGACCCCACAGAGTCACCACACTAATTTCGCCAGAAGTCTTCTCCAATTTTGGTGTCCACTATACCATATTCGCCAAGGTTAGCCTTCCATTTCCAATTTATCTAAACTTAATCAAACAAAAAAAAACAAGCAAAAAAAAAAGAAGCCAAAAAACTTTAAAGCAAGACACACAATTTTTTGAACTCAGTATATATACCCAATATATCTTCTTCTTCTTCCTTTCTTAAGTATGAATAAAAAAAATTGAAACCAGTAAATATGAGAACCGCAATATCTTTTCCACCAGTAATTCTACTTTACTATGCTGTATCTCACTATCACCTTCGTTGACAATATTTATCTATAGTTTTCGATACATTTTCCAATATATTGCCACTTTACCTCAATATATTATACCTTATATATAAAGATTAATGCAACACTTAAACGGAATGCAGTTCTACTTAAAGTTCTCTGCTGCTGCTATTACTATTGCCTACTATTTACTATTATTACAATTGTATATTCTGCTGTAGTTACTCTATTTTTACTATATAATTGAAAATAGTTAGTAATGGAATCTTTTATTTCGTTTTTCACCGACTATTTACTATTTATGAGAGCGATATTGGAGAAAATATACAAATAATTTTATAGTGTACAAACAATAATTTTATGCAAATCATATATTTATATAAAAAAAATCTACTCTATGACTTCTCTATAACTATCTTATCATCGACACAGTTGAAGCTTCTCTCGATTTCTTTACCAAAACAAATAATGATTTATCAGCAAAAACTACAAGTCTGTTACTGGAGATAAATGTTTATGGAAAAAAAGTTATTATATTACACACCAAAGTATGTTATTTACCTACTATTAGATATTAATTACACAAGGTTAACTTATTTGCGTGCATCTTTTGGTGACTATCAAGACAATCTCAACCAAGATAGTAAAAAATTTTATGAATTCTCTTGAATTAATTTCAAGTAATTATTTTATTTTCCACACGTTTCTCCTTTATTTTCTTTATACTTTCCGTATCCTGGAAGTTTTATTTTGGGTTTTCATTTTCAAATGAGAAGAAATTGAAACGACGCGATTGTTTTTTCAACAAGAAAATGTACAAAATTTCTCAATTTCTAAATTTCAAAAAAGGAGATTTTATAAAAGGAATTTTTGGAAATATTTACAAACAAAATTTCAAAACTATTTTATAAAATCTCTTTCTGGGGAAATTTTGAAATTGAAAAAAAAACCGATGATTTTCTTCTCTATGTTAGTGTTTTTTTGTGCTTTGTCTGCTGTTTATAACAACATTGTGCTAATATTTTCAATGTAATAATTATTTGTATGTGATCTCAAAGAGTCTCAGAATCCAAAAAAATAGCTATTAGGAAAGAAAAATCTGACAATTTTTCCTTTCCTCAAACTTTGTGTATGTGCCAAAAAAACTATTGTGCATCGAGTATGAGAAATTTCAATGTTTCTTTTCGCTTTGATCATTTTATTCTTTGGTAAAAAAAAACTGCATGTTCTGTCTGTTGTTTCAATGTATTGCCAAAGAACCATAGGTAGGTATAACTTTCTATTCCTTACAGAAGTAATCTTTGTCCATTTTTGGTTTTCCAAATTCACTGTGTCACTGGCTTTCTTTGTTGTAACTTATCGCATGAATCACCTCAATTGGCTTTATTCTTGACTTATTTTTATCACTTTATCTACAGTGAAGACCAAACATTTTTAACTTGGCTTTGATGAAATTTTTATTTAGCTCCTAAAAAATCACAGAGAGAGCTTTTTTGGTCGTCACTGTAGGTATGGAAATTCGCGGAAATAAAATTATAAAACATATATTTGCATGTCACTCAGAAATCTTCCCTTTTCGCTCTTCGTGAAGAATATATTTAATCTCTTGTGATTAACATTAATTGCAACATTTCCTCTTAGACCTACTTTTTTCATTGATCTCTGCTCCTGCTATCAATGAGTCGAAAATAAAGTCAATTCTCATTATTTAATGGCCTATATATTTTCAAAATTTATTATTTTCTCTTTATCAAACATGAAAAAAGAAGTAATTTGTAGTGCAAGAGTTCTCTATACAGCCTCCTTTCCGACCTCTTTATTTCCGTTGTCTTATCCGTAGGAGATATGTTGACAGAGAGACTTTCATTTTTTTTTCTTGTGAAAGATAAAGTTTATTAAAAGAAATTCTTTTTAAATTAAAAAAAAAGCAAAGAACCAAAGAATTGTTAAGGCGTTGTGCGTGTTTGAAGAATATAGAATTTTTTTCTTTGTGTTATTTGCCCAGCAGGCCCCCAAAGTGCTGTTGTATCTGTTGGTACGTCGGCATCATCATCGACAACATCACCATCGGGAACGCAATTGCGAATGCCACCACCCACAAGTGGTGGTATCAATGAACCGCAGGAATGTCCCTATTGTCATCGCACATTCTCCTGCTACTATTCCCTGAAACGACACTTTCAGGACAAACACGAACAGTCCGACACGCTATATGTGTGTGAATTCTGCCATAGACGGTATCGCACGAAGAATTCACTCACGACCCACAAGAGTTTGCAGCATCGCGGATCAAGTGGCATGCTGAAGCGTCTATTGAAGACGTCAGCCATTAAGAATGTCCTGGGACCACATCATGGAGCCCCCCATCCTAGGCCCCATCTGTTTGATTTTGCAGCAGAACTGGGCCAACCGCCGCCGGGCATTCAATAGACCGACTTTCAGTCATCGTTCACCACGATGCTCTTCGCCACGCTTAATCAGCACCAGCGTGATATATACTCAGCTAATAGCTGAATTTAGCCACGTGGCGATAACATCTGTCTGTGTCCGAGACATGGAGAATGTGCAATACTTGGATATATATACTTTCAAATACTCCAAGGAGGATCGAGAGACTAAAGACTCTCCTCAAATTAGAGACACACACACACAAAACATTTGACCAACAAAGTTATGCAAAAGAAAATACACAACAGAGATTTAGGTTAATCTAGCTAATTGTAAGGATTAATGTAGATTCACTGTCTTCAAATTGAAATTTGTGACGATAAAAGAAATTATCGTTCTCAAAAAAAAATATTGTGTAAATATTTCTGAAAAAACAATTCGAAATATTTCAAATTGATTAACTGTACGAGAAATTTGTTCATGGGAATCATGAAAATAAAAGAAAAATATTTTCAAATTGAGATATTTTCAAAAATTTAAACTTTAAAATAAATTTTTGAATTATCCATCCCCCAAAGATTTCCATCAACGAGCTGCCAAATGAACAACCTCTTCCATCGTAAACCCTAACGTACAAGGTTTCTCTAATGAAAAAAAATCAGACAAACCGACTCAATTTGCAAACGGTTTCAGGTGTATAGGAAAAAAATACTTCATCTTAACTAGAAAAGCCCTTCAAATAATGAAAAAAAAATTAAGGAAATAAAATCTATAACAATTTACTCAGTGATTCACCGCTCAAGTACAAAAAAAGGTAAATGAGATGCGAACATTTTACTGTAAAGTGGGATAAATTTCGAATTAAAGTATATATACATATATCATTGCATAACATATTTTAAAGATAATTAAATATCAAGTGAAGAAAAAAATCTTAGTATATTGAGAAAGAAATGGAAACGTATTTTTGTGTCAACATATCTTGATAAAATCTTTAGAAGAAAAAAAAAGTCATACACAACAAATAAGAGACTTTGGATGTGTTATGGCTCTCAGGAGAATTTACAATTATTTTGTATGATCAGTCAAGAGTTCTACTTGAGCTTTTGACTACCAAGGTATCAAGAGATAGGAGTGATCGTGGAATTTGGCGGGCGATAGATTCTTTTTCATCCCAGTTGTTTTCTTAAAGAACAAAAAAACTTATCAATTTCTTCATATCTTGAACTGTGGTGCCATAAAGTCTTTCATTTTTTCACCTGATTGCGAAAAAAATCCACCAAGGAGGTGAAAAGGAGAACAAAGTGAGTGAAATTACAAGACAGATAGAAAAAAAATCACTTGAGTTGAACAAAAAGATTAGAGAGATGTAAGAAAAATTAGTAGAAACAGGAGAAAAACTGTCGTAGAATTGAGTAATGAGAAAAAAAAAGAAGGGATAGAGATTCATCGAAAGTACTGTTCACTTTGTAATATTTACAAAATGTATATTCATTCACCCACAATGTAAGAAACTTACATTACATTATTTACATAATTAAGCTCATAATTACTGATATATCATAAAGAAAATACATATGTATGTACTCCTGTATATTATCTTAGCTATAAATTCTTTTTAACTTAAATTTTGAAATAATGAATGAAAGGTGAAAATGAAAATACATGAAACAGATGATCGGAAAGCAAAACGAGATAAATTTTATTAGTTTGACAAAACAAGAATGACTAAAAAATTTATTCTTCTCAATCTGTGATGTAGGAATGCTTCTCTGATTATAAATAGTCAGTGTTTATATTTTCAAAAAAAAGGCAAGAGAAAAACAGGAGAAAGGTAGATACAAAATGTGAAAAAATGGACGTGAAAAAAATCCCAATACTTGTGAATAAGAGTTATGTATTCATTGATAACAGAACTGGGTGGAAGAAACTTCTTAGATAACTGATAACAAGACGTCATTAGACAAAAAGTAGTGAATTTAACAAAAAAAAGAAACATTTTTGACCAAGTCTTTTCCAGAGAAAAAAACAACCAAATTCTTCTGAAAACACATTGTGGAACTATATATTGAATTGGTAAATATTGAATAACTAATATTTCTCAAAAAAAAATCTTATTAAATTTCAAAAAATAAAAAAAAATATTCATATTATTGAGAAAAAAAGAAATATTTTAATATATTTGTAAGAATTGTAAAAGTACTTTTTAAAGTAAAAAAAAATCATTATTAAGAAAAAACTCACTCTTTACAAATTCAGGGTACACACATCATTTTAAGCTATATGTTATGTGCCAAAATTTATAGCTAGTTCTACTCATTCGAAGAATTCAGAGAGGAATGATTACATAACTTCAAATATTCATAAATGTATTTCTCATTAAAAAAAACACTTTCTTAACTCAAAATGAAGCCATATTGCGACAAATAATTAATATAAATTCTTCAATTCAAAAACTTTAAATATATGTACATCATTCTTTGTTTGTCACGTCAATTTGACACTCTTACGTCACTTTGACACATGTCACGCTGACATGTAATTGAGACACGCAGCACACACAACTCCTCTTGCTGTATCAGAGAATAAAAGTTTTGTTTGATTTTTATAACTGCGCCGCTCAGTCAATCGTGCAGATAAGAAACAATCACATTTTAATTTTTGACACATCTGTCAAAACACTTTTTGGGTATAAAGATTCAAATTATTCGGCTCACGGAAAATATCAACATATCAATTTATTTTTGTGTTTCACTAAAAAAAATTATTCTATGATATAATTTATTTTTACGAAAGCTATTGTATATTCAAAATTTTTTATATTTGGAAATGTTTATCAAAAGAAAATATATATTAAACCTACATGTATGATAACAAAATTCAATGAAAAAAAATGAAAATCTGTGATTGAATTAATTTTAATGTTATTGATTTAAAGAACTGATTAGACCATTATTAAATTATTGAATTGGATAAATTTTGTTAGTGATTTCGGCTACCAAAGAATTAAAAAAAAAGTGAAAAAAATTTACTAATTAATATTTATGGTCAAATTGACATCTTCTGAGAGATTTTTATTTTGTTCATTTTTCCTAAAGGCAAACAATTTCACAAAATAATACACACACTTAAAAGAAATATTTCATAGACAAAATACAAATTCAGACAACATCAACTGTCGCTATGTGTGCCATTTGTATAAATTTTGAAATTTTACAATTTCTAACTAATAACTAACATATCCTGGCTCAATATTTTCTATTATGTTGATAATAAAGTAAATAAAAAAGTAAATGAGACGACAAAAATAAATTTCAGTATTATATTTTAAAAAGAAAATTAGATTTACGATCCTACAAAATAATTATTGATGGAATTAAACTCAAAAAAAAATTAATTGAAGAGAATATAAAAAAAGAAAGAATGGAAATGAAATTATTAATCAGATTCAAACATTTACATGTCACTTGAAATATATTTAAAAAACAAAGTAAATATATATTTAAAATATAAAAAAGTCCGAATTTATAAATGTAGCATATTATATAAATATAATTATATATAATATAAAGAAAAATTACATATGAAAAAAATACAAAAAAAGAAGAACAGAGTTTCTATCAGTTTATGTGACTCTGTTTATCAATTAATAACAGTAATTTTGACTAAGGTAAAATTAGATAAGAAATTTGTTGAGGGACAAAAGAAGATGATAGAAAAGGACATTCAATAATATACGCCCAAGTGTATTGCATTCTTTAAAAAAAAATAATATTGTAATGTAAATTGTTGTCCAATCAGAAACAAAGATTTGTGAATGGAAACACTGCAAATGATTTCAGTTTTACAAGAAAAAACAGAAACGCGCACTTCAAGTGTGTCAAAAACGTGCAATTTTACTCGAACTGACACAGTGTAGATGATTTGAGAGTTTGTAAAGCTATCAGGATAAATGGGACACTGAGCCAAGTAAATAGACAATGCAAGTCGTCAGATGAAAAGCATTTTATTGTGCCGAGCTTGAAATTATTTTTTCAATTTATTTATAAGTTAATTTAAACATTTACTAATTGGTTATTAATGAAAATTTAGTTAAATCACATTGATAAATGGAAATGTTAGTGATTACGCATTGTATTGTACAATTGTACAGTGGTGATCGTCAATACCGTAAACAATTAATATGATTGTGGAAACACAGCACAAAATATGAAAAAGAATTACGTGGATAAACAATTCCATTTATTCACAATCATTCCAGAACGTTTGGCGTTCAGATCAAGAGATTTCCTCTAAAATTTAAATACTTTGCCTCTTGTTGTGATTCTAACTGAAATTACTGTCAAATTTGACAGCTTTAAACGTCAAAATGTCTAGAAATGTCAAAAATATGACATTTAGAGAAAGATCTTTGTTTCTGAACGTCAAATCTTTGTAAATATGTTGGTAATTTTTTCTTACGACTATACGTGCTTGCAATATTCATATTTAATTCCTCTACGGAAAAATATTATTTCTGGCAAACTGGAAGAAATAATATTAATTTAATTATTGAAATTATTAAATAAAATTGAATATTACGTTTTTATCATTTATTTTTATATCTGATTAGTTTTTTTTCTCATTTTGTAATTATTTCTTTTTAAGATGAATTAGTTTTTCTTTTTGATTTTTTTGTTTTTCTCTTCAATTATAATTCTTTTAAGGCACATAAAACCAATCCAGGTAGATGATAATTTTTGCAAAAAAAAAATTAAAGATAAGGGTTAGGACGTGAAAACTGATAGAACTTGGCCTATAACTAAAACCTTACAAAATGCGAAATCAGATTCTTTTCTATTTCGAACAAAATAGATTACGGATTAGCAAAATATAGGCATTTTAGATTTTGATTCAACAAATTGTGCATTTCAACCATCATAACAAAGAAAAAACCAGAACAAGTTCAAATGCAACCAGTTGCCTTTGAGACAGTACAACATTTTACTAATGTCATAAGTCCTTAATCAAAGAAGAAAAAAATGAGGATTAAAAAAAATGAACGGAAGGAAAAACAAAAAAGCATATTAATAAATCATCTCAGGATCAGTAAATTACATTTAAAGTAAATTTACATATTCTACCTATTTAGTGGGGGACAGACGTTCGTATAGCAAAATATTTCTTTCATATTGAAAATACAAAAAAAAACAACTAACAAAATGGTAGAAATATTGAAAAATAACAAATATACAATACTTTTCAAAGGCATTGCAACTCTAAGTAACACCGAAATTGCTTTATCTATCAATAAAATGATTTCAAAGAATAAAAAATAAAAATAACATCATTAGTACCTTTACCAATACAGGTGAACAGAATACCCAGAAAAAATCACTTTGAAAGAATGTAAATTTGTCAATTCAAATCACTAAATGTCATGAATTTCGCATTAAATATGAAATTCACAATTTTTATCTTGTAAGTTCTAAAATATAATGTAATTAAACGGAACGGAAATATATAAACAAAAACAAGAAATCAATCCTAATTTCATGACTCCCAACCTATAAGTTAAAATAACAAGAAATGGATATTAAATTGAAAAACAAGAAAAAAACATTTATTGGTAATAGAGATAAAAAAATAGGGGATAACGCATCAATTATTTTGTTAATTAAATAATTGTCGAGAGAACATTAAATGATGAAGAATGTGAAAATGGAATGATTTAATTGACATTATTATTTTAATCATGCAGTTAAAATATTTTATCTAAAGTAAAAAATTTAAATTACTTAGGTGATGAAAAAAAGAATTACAAAATTTTAATGTAAGCCCATCTTACTATAATAAAATTACATGTAAAAAAATAATTCTTTTATTTAAAGAGAAAATTACGAATTAGGAGGACGACGAACAGGACATTCTTTGATAAAAATGGTAAGAAATAATACAATTTTACTCCATTTAAATACGTCATTGTCGCACTATCGCAAGAGCATGAATCTCGTCACATTTACAGAAAAATTAACCCTTATCTAATTTGAAATCATTGGCACTTTACTTTTTTTTGCTGCAGACGTATACCAGCAATTAAGCACTCATTCGGTTGTTTTTTTTGTCACACCTGATAAGAGAGTTTTATTTTCGCGCTCTTTCCGTCCGCATTGATAAATTTTAGCTTTCAGTCTGTCGAAGGCATTCACCCGATACAGAGTTGCGATTAAAAAATTATTAAAGTGTTCTAATAATAGAAAGTTTTACACCTCTTTGTGAGGAAGATTAACTAAATGAGGAAAAATAAGAAAAGTATTTATTTGTGGATCAAGTGAGAAAAACTTGCTTAGAATCGTTCAAAATCTTATTTGAAACTTAATGGGTTAATTTGATTCCTACTTGGATCGCATTCAATTCATTTCAAATTGCGAAATCGGCCAAATCAAACTGAAAATGCATACATTCGGGCGCAAAGCAACACAAATTTCTCTCCAGCTGCGACAGATAGCGCTAGTATCGCTCCATATTAATCGATTTCTAACCGATTTACCAGTCACAACGCCGACAAAAAAGCTTTGCGGATATGTCCGTAATTCCTCTATCAGAATCTTGGAGATTCGGTAGATTATCTGTAGATTAGTCGTCATGTAATCGTTGAGGAATTTCTCTATGCAATTTCATATTTCTTTTTATAAAATAAATACTATATATCCCATCTTTTGACAAAAAAACCCAATGTCATTCCCCTGTCTTTTGAGATGTTTAATGTAGTTATCATTTTCTTGATTATGTGGAGCATTCCCGCCAAGCTAAGCTGAAAATCGTCCCGCTCTTGGCATCCCCTGCTATTGTGGTGTTTTCACCACCCACACAGGCTTGCGTCTCTTGTTCCATTTCGATCCTCACATGAAATATATATATACAAGAC
>CAKKOB020001075.1:3111-28194 GCA_918844115.2 Phlebotomus perniciosus | reverse complement strand
AGACAGCTTTGTCAAAAAGCTTTCTTAGACAGCTTTGTCAAAAAGCTTTCTTAGACAGCTTTGTCAAAAAGCTTTCTTAGACAGCTTTGTCAAAAAGCTTTCTTTGGGAAGCTTTCATAGAAGGCTTAAGAGATCTTTCTCAGAAAGCTTTCTTAGAAAGATTTCGTAAAAAGCTTTAGAAAAATTGATAGAAAATAAAATTTATTATATGAAAGCTTTTCAAAACTTTCGAATTGGAGCTTTGGGGATCTTTTCAACAATATCTGGAAGTGCTGGAAGTAGTGTACGTTTTTTTGGCCTTAATATCCCCTCTTGATTCTAAATTTTGACCTTGAAAAACCGTTAGACGGAATGTATGGGGGTCATTGGCATGTATGAACGAAAAGTGCGTCTAGTGTCTAGTGAATAAACAAAACATACCTATGTGAAAATGAAAAAAATCGTTAGAGCCGTTTTTGAGATATACAAAATAACAAATTTTTATAGGGGATAGAGGGGCTTTCAGACAAAATGAAGGACCTGATCCTGTTCCCAGTCAGGGTTGACTTGAAAATCCGAAGTTTCTATCTGCAACCGTTTGACTTACACAGGTGAATAACAGACGGAGAAACACACTCGGATTGCAGTATTGCCATTTTTGTGTCGTGCCAATAAAAGTCGAAAATATCCGAAAAATAGATGAATTTGCCAATATTTTTTTTTATTTATTGTTTTATTATTATTTAAGGACGAAAAGTATGAAGAGTATGAAATTACGTACACTTTCCGATCTGAAAGTCTCTCCCTTGAGTTGAACTTCCAACAGCTTTATCCATGACACATTTTGTCGCTCTCTTTAATTATCTTATCCCAGACAACAGATGGCGCTGCAATCAGTTTGGTTATTTTCCTCAATTACTTGGGGTGTTAGTGTCGCGAACTGGAAGCCTCCATGAACAGTGAAGGAGTGCGTGAAAATCCCTTAAATATGCGAGAACGATGACTCTGATTGAGCAATTCCGTGCATGCTGGCTAATCGCCACCTTCGGGATCATCCTGTTCATCGCGGGGGCGAGTATTCTCTTCTGGAATGAGGTGAGTGACAAACTAACCTTAATCAGAATTCCCCCAACTGTCCAGAAATCACTGTCCGGATGTCCTTTTAGGGACGCGCTGTGCACAAAATCCTGTCCCTGGATGAGGCGCTCAATGACGCCGTGTCGTTGAATGCTGAGATTCCGCTCGAGAGCACGTACGAGGGGCGACTGGTGCATGTTGCCGGTGCTCTGGTGACGGAGGAGCCCCTCACAGAGCCGGACTACGGAATCCAGGTGAACAGTGTAAAGCTGAAGAGACGCGTACAGATGTACCAGTGGATTGAGGAGACGGTGGAGCACAGATATGGGGAGAGTATCGCCTCGGTGGAGACCGAGGATCGCACCTACTACTACACGATGGATTGGCGTGATCAGCTGATCGACTCCCGGAACTTCTACATCCGCACCGGCCATCACAATCCCAAGGCCTTCCCCATTGAGAGTCGCGTACAGGTGGCGGAGCGCGTCCAGATTGGCTACTATGAGTTGGGAGCGGCTGTCAAGGACAGAATCTCGTCGTTTGTGGAGCTCACATCCGACAATCGCCCGGAAGATCCCGCCGTGAAGCTCCACTCGGGTCTGTACTATCACTGCAACGACGTGTGGAATCCAGAGATTGGTGACATTCGTCTCCAGTTCGCATTCGCGGGTCTCGAGGGGGAATCCTACACGGTCGTGGGGCGCCTCCGGAAGGGCGCTCTCGTGCCATATGAGACCAGCCTGGGGTCTCACGTGTTGCTGGTGTACAAGGGTGAGCTGAGCCTCATGGAGGCCTTCAAGCAGGAGCATCACTCGCAGAGGATGACCACCTGGATCATCAGGCTGTTCGGATGGCTCCTGCTGTTCTTTGCCGCCACAGCCACGGCATCAGTCGTGCACGTTGCATGTAAGTATCTGGTTTCTGGCCAAATCTTGACTCAAGGATCGCTTAAGACTTTAGTCTTAAATTTTTATCAACTGCTTAACTTGATTATCCCCTTTAACTAACTTACAAGAATCGCATTTCAACCCTTATAAGAATCTCGAAAACATCCTTAATTTCTTTCTACTTTCAGTGGCTCAGAATCGCTTCCTGTGCCGAATGGCTCCGGATCCCTCGCATCCGGTGCTGGCTAACTTTATACTCTCCTTCTCACTGGCCCTCCTAATCACCTCCCTTGCGTGGGCCTTCCACAGACCCTGGATGGGCGCCGGATTACTCCTGGCCGCCGCTTCACCCTTCCTCTATTGCGCTCGCGGCGTCGCCCAGTACCAACGAGTGAACTGACGCACCAAAGTCTCCCCCGCCCCCCGTGTGACTCCCCCACGTAGTTGTGTGATAATTTGTCGTGATTAAAATGGTTTGAGAGGATTTTTTTCAGTTAGTTTTGCGCTCATTTGAAAATCTGCGCGACTAATGTTTAATTAAGTAGCCGCGGGCGCTGGCGTCGCTATGGGGACGTTCAACTGTCTCTCGCGGTGGCAACTGTTTCAGTTCACATTTGATCTTCCTGGGAGGAAAATGCGTGCATTTTGAGGAATTTCCCTGTGAAAATCTACATGAGCTGGTGCGAAAAGTCTCCACGGGGAGATGGAAGAGTGCTTCAGTGTGATTCGTAATCAAAATCTTGTGCAAAGTGTGAAGGAAAATTGATTTTTTATTGTGCGTCTCTGGTAGCATTTTTTGAACGTGAGTCTGATTGGAGTGATCCCTTTTGGGGCTCCTCTGAGGACATTCCACGGAGAAAAGTTATTGTTTGTCCACCTGTGGATACACTAGGTGTGCTGAGTGAACATTAAAGCTGGCTTCAAGGCCCCCAAGTGGGTGAAAAACGATGGAAAGTGCTTCAGAAAGTGGCGTCACTGGACCAAATGCCACCAGTTGCGATGAGGAACAATCCAAATGCGAAGGTAATTTAGTCATTTCTCACCTATTAATTGAAATTGGGGCAAGTATGTTGATGTTTTGGGGCGCTGTGGCGCGTCTTTGACGCGTTATCAGTGTTTTAAAGTCATTAAAACCTTATTTTTAAGTATTTGCGATCGTTTTTTTTTGTTGCTTTCGCGACCCTCTATGTGTGTGAGTGAGATAGCTATGGATGTTTCCGCGGAAATCGCTATCTTCCATCTCACTCCCCCTCGTAGATGGCTTGGCGGAATTTTTTCCATTTGAATTTCAAGCAGCTGTTAATTTAACTGTCACTCTTCTACCTGTTTTACGTTCACCTCCGCCAGAAAATCCCGCAATTATTGCTCTCAATATCTTGTTGGGCTTCCTGCGGCATCTTGACGCCCAAAGATCACTCATCTGGCCACATAAGTGACGTCAGAGGATGCTAGAGCAGGAGGGAAAGGGGGACAATTGAGGTGATAATTTCCTGAGTATGTAATCACTCTGGGGAAAAAAGAATCTATTTTTAGAAACAGCATCCCTCAAAAACATTGAGCAATTAGCGTTTTTTTTTATTCGCTGACTGGCTTGCAGAAAAATCGTTGAAAATGAATGTGAAACAATCAAAGTCCAATTAAGAGTGAATTTATGCACAGAAATATCTTTTCGCTAAATATTTACGTTTGATGGCATAAATTTAGATAGCAGAATCATCGCAATATTATTAAATATACATAAATTAATTTGCTTTAAATAGTTTCAAAATCACCAAAATAAATGATCAGTTGTGAAGAGATGGAATCAGTCTAATTAAGATTTAAGGGGGCAATTCGGCTAAAATGGAACAAATTCTGAGATAAATAAAATCTATAGATTTTTTCGGGTATCAAAATTCAACGTTTTCCACAGAGAACCTAAAAAAAGGATTTTTGTTTATAAATATCCAAATATACATTTAAGAAAATTGCCTAAAAGAGGGACTTGAAAATGTTAAATTTTGAATTCTGACGTTATATTTGACAGCTGTCAAATTTGAATAATCAACGGCTGTGTGGGTGTCAAGATAATGTCCGGTTTCTAACCATGTCAATTAGAGCGAGAGAAAAGATATTGGCAGCAATACTAGTGAGTGAGAGATCCGATCATTTGACAATCAAAAGAAGAAGAAGAAGAAGAATCAAGTGTTAAAACTTCAATGACCATACGGCGATTTTTGACTGTTAAACGATCGGATCTCTTACTTATTCTAATAGCTGTCAATATCTTCTCTTTCGCTTTATTTGATAGAAAGTGTTAAGAAGCTGATAATTCTGTGATTTATAAAAAATTTCAAAAAATATGTTCTGACTAGTTTTCAAGAATCCCAAGTTGAATACTTATATCAATTTAGTCATATTTAATGTATTTAATGCTCCAAAAATACAAAAACTAAAGTTTGTCTATAAATAAAACTTAGGAAACAAAAAAAAACTATGCGTCAGTAAACATTAAATATTAAAAGAAAACAAATGTTCAATTCGTTGTTTTATTAAAAAAAAATAATCAAAAGTTCATCGAATTGAATTGATGAGATTGCGTGCGCTAACAAGATCAATTCTCTCATGAACTTGAATAATTCAATCGAATTGCATTTTGCTTGTTCGATGGGTTGGATGTCAGGAAGTGATTTGCACTTGAAGCTCCTCTCGCCTCTTATCGGTTTTTGTTAATTGGAAAGTATTTCCCAACATTTTTGTAGCCAAGATAATGATCAACATTTGCAAGAATTTCAATAATGATGCAAATGACACCTTATTTTATGACACAAACTGGGGAAGTTTTTGTCTGTTCGACAGTCTTCACTGTCAAAATGCATGTCAAAACTCAAAATAACTGTTTTTTATTAGCTCTGTTAATTTCTTAATTGAGCCAGAGAAATAATTCAGACGATGGAATTACGTAAAACAGAAAAATGCTTCAGTAATTATTCACAAAATACACAGTTAAAATCAATATTTCATCAAACATCCATATAACCTACGTAAAAGAAGTGAACCAAATGGGAAGCATCTTTTGGCTGTTTCGCTTTGCTTCTCTCTGGAATTCTCCGTTAAATATCGCGATTGAGGAAAATAAAAATGTGGGAGAAGAAAAAGAAAGAAGACGAGGAGAAGTGAGCAACAGGTAAAATTTGCAACACATGAAACTCCCATTCACGCCAGAAAAACATCATAAAATATGACGTGGGAATTTCTTGGGAGGCTTAATTTCTCTGTTTCGGGCCATTTCCGGAAATGGAGCAAATTTATGGGTGATTTTTCATCGGAAAATATGTTTTTATAATAATTTTCAGTGAGATGATGAAAGGTAATATTTTCTGGAAGATGAAATTCTTAAATTCTCCTAAATTTTTCTTTCTAATTATATATTCTTATGTGAATATCTGTTACCTGACACACTGAGTCTTTCATTTTCCCCTCAAAGAAATGGTCAAATTTTGAGTATATATCTCTTTTCTCAACGGTGTCTGGAGAAGGAGAAGATGAAGTGAGAGAGAGTTTGGAATGAAAGAGACACAGAGAAATACCTTAAAGTTTTGGTGGAAGAAAAAAAGTATTTTCTACCATTTCAGTTCACTAACAGTGAATGGGTGTGATGGAAGTCTTTCGTGATGGTGTTTAAAATTGCCAAAAAATGAATCAGTGTGTAACAAGGCCAAGAAGAAATCGATGGCCGAGTGTCTGAAATTATTTTTGTGATCTCACAAAAGCAAGAAAATTGGATTTTCCGAGTGTATGTGTGTGTGTTTTATGATCAATTGTATAGAGAAAAAAAAACTGTGCACTTGAGAAAAAAAGTGGCTACACGTGTTTGGAAGATACTCAAGAAATCATCTTGTCGAAAATGCCTATTGCAAGATATCATTGGGGGATCATTGGACCCCATCACTCTGGTAAATTGACGATACATTATACATAAATTTTTCACAAGAGCGGAAAGAGTGTGAAAGGTCTCTGGATTCCTTGGGCAATGATCATCGTCCAAGGATGAGGGAGTGCGTTGATCTTAACTTTTCACCAGCTGTAAAATTCAAAGCTTTTTCACTCACTTGATTGATTACAGTGCCGTTGAGGAGATTGTAATCATTTCTCTTGCAAAATTTTCCAATGTCTTTGCCAAGAATTTCCTTTGATTTTTTTCCATGAAAAATGTACAAATTGTCAGTTAGACAAGCATAAGGAGCATAAGAGACCGACTTTTAATATTTATTTTGACAGAATTTATCTGTTACCCTTTATCGTCAAGGCAGGTTCCAACTGCCAAATGGAATTTTTTTTTGGTTTGCAATAAAAAGAGAGGTAGGAAAATAAGGGTTCGGAATGTTCAAAGTGTTCAAATGATCATCCTTGTGGAAGGTTTCTAGAATATTCCATGTGTTTTTGAGAGAAGGGTTTTCGGTGCAATTAAAAGTCATTTCTAAATGAGGATTAAAAGATTCTAAAGGATGACTCACCTTCGGTTAATTTAAAACACCAATTATTAAATTAATATAGTGAAACTTTATTTAAACAATTTTTTAAAATAAACAAATAAAGATAAAAAATGAAAAAGGGGATACATAATTGGCCCGTTTGGCAGCCTGGGTGCCAATCAGGATCGGTGTCCTACTGTAATCTAATCTAATCTTAACAATTAATTATTAATATTTTTATTTTTTGGCATCTTTAATTGGTCCTTTTTTAATATTTTCTTAGCATTTCCTTATAATTCTAATTAATTCTAATTAACATCAAAATCTAGTTCAAATTCTCATTTGAATAGATTTGAGTTTAAACTTACCTGTCTATTGATTTAAATTTATTGTTTTAAATCTCATCGTCTAATTAGTTAAAAATTTATTACATTCCTAACTAACGACGATCATTGGTACAGATTTTTGAATCGGTTTCTAGACCAAAAAAATTAATTTTTTTAAAATATTTTTCGAATAAGAAAATGTTATAAAACATTCCATTTTTTTTACAAAATTTCAATATTGACAATTTGTCAGTTTTAGGTTAATTTAAACTCATTTGCCTACTTCGAGGCAATATTGATGCAAGTTTGCCTAAGTCCAGGCTCAATTTTCACTGTTTTTAGGCAACATTCTTAGCGTTTGCCTGTTTTAAGGCAGATTTTGCTAGGATTTCGGTAAATCGTGGATCTTAATTGATTTTCTTGTTTTATAATATTGCAGTTAAACTTCTTTTAAAGTAGATTTCTGACCTCATCTCTGCCACCGTGATCCCAAACTTATCTGTGGGGGTGTCGCGAAAGTCAGTTAGTTTGTGTTTTATGGGAGACTCTGAGAAGTCTCAAGCGGGAACAACATTTGTTTTATTGAGCATCAAGGCTGAAGATGTCATTTTGCAATCAGTCAGAGTCCGAGAAAACATATCAGGAGAGCCCAACAAGATAATTTCGCAGTCTTATATTTACATCGTCTCTCTTTTTGTTCTCACCGCGCGCGAAGCCCATGAGACGTGATAAAATGCGTGTGAAAATTGGCTCACACGAGGAAGGGAGTTGAAAATATTTTTCTTTATTTATTTTTTTGAAGTTAATTGATTTATTTCATCAGCTGCCATCTTCAACCATCATAGCGTTGAATGATCAAGGAAAGGAAAAATCATTGTGCGTTTCTACATTATTATTGTAATATATCGAAACATTTTATGATACACTCTAATGTGGAGTGAGTTTGAACAGAAGCGTCGCATTTGACGTTGAAAATCTTGTGCGGTGTTTCCGTGAAGAATTCATTTTATATTGAATTTATACGATAAATAGTTTTAATTATTACTCATTTATGAGACACGATAATTGCCTCAGTAACTTCTGTGTGTGTAAATTATAATTTTAACACTCAACTTGTGAATTGCCTTTTTACACATGCTTCAAACGGATAGCGCATGAAGTCGTGCAAAAAGAGAGAAAAAGAACAAAAAAAGAGAGTGACTGAATGTGGAAAAAATGAGCAGATGAAATTATATATAGGAGAAAAAAATCTTAATTTGAAGTTGTGTCTCGCTGAATGACGTCATTGGGAAGCTTATGGTTTTTATATGGGAGTTGATTGACAATAAGCTCATCGAGTGAGATATATTTTCAGGATATGCGGCTCTTTTGGCAAGACAGAGAGAGACAGTGAGGGGTCTTTAAATTGTCTTGACATTTTCAATTAATTCCGCTCAATCTCCGCTTATCAATTGGCTGGTGATGAAATGCAGATGGTCTATGCCGGGAAAAACTCTTGTCCGGATTTAACTAGATTTACATTTTCTCAATTGATCTTGTCCGTGAGATCAATTGAGATTTCATTTTGCTTCTTTTCTGCAATTTCACTCCTATCACACTGTTTTTAAATAGTCGAAGAATGTGTAAATCATTCTTTCGGGTTTCCATTAAAGTCGGAAAAAAGAAAACCAACTGATGGGCGAAATATTCAACTTCCGTTTGAAGAAACGCGCAAATTATTTATTCACCTGCTCCTCTCACAGGGTGATTCTTTCCTGTGTTTATTTATAGTTGGTGTGAGGAATCTCCGTCAAAGGAGAGCCTCTCATCATCTGAATAAGTTCATTCATAGGAAGAAATACTTGTGAAATGAGACTACAAATTTGTATTTTCTTTTCATGAAGGAAATTCTCGGGAAACTCATGAGACACCACAAGATTGTCCTCTCTGTTTTTATAACTTCTTTACCGCACTATATGGGGGGAAAATTTATAAATATTTTCACGTATTTATTTACTCTAAATATCACTTTGGCGCCAAATTCTTTTTGTTTTCTTTTTTTTTTGCATCACTTTTCCCCGAAAATCCCAATGAATTATTCTTTTATTCATCGTGTTGAGAAAAGTGGATGTGGAGGTGAAAGTGAGGTCACAATGTCTTAAGATTTTTCACTTGAACATTTTCTCTTTAGGGAGAGAATTCTCTGGATACTAGTGGTATTTTGAAATATCATATACTGGTTCCGTTCAGTTAAAACCAATGATATTGGTTCATTGCAATTTTATTGGTTTGATTTTGAAAACCTGTTCAATTTGGTTTTGAGCCACAACTCGAGCAAGATAAAGTGATGTGATCATGAAGAGAATTTAACTAAATTGACAATCACAATAAATCAGATTCTAAAATCTCTCTGTTAAAAAATAAAGAAAAGTGAATTAAAAAATCATCATTTGAGATTTTATGAGAGTAGTTTGAAAGTAGGTTGCAAATCATTATTGTTTTACATCTTGTTTATTTAATTCGTATGACAAAATTGTGTACAATAAATGCCTCATTTTTCAATTGCCACATCAAGTGTAGCAAAAGTTTGCACGACCGACTATAAAAGTCAACATGTTAAGTTCTTTTCTGTATTATCGCTGCGATTTTTCCGCGCACTAAAATGAAACATGCGCTATTTATTTACTGTCTGGTGTTAGGATCCATTTCATGAAGTCTCACCCAAGTGACATGTTGGCTTAAGAGACGAAAACTCAAGCTAAAAGTGCGTCAAAGTCGTGAGGAAAAATCACTCAGCAGGATCCAAAAGCCATAATGAAAACAATCTATGCCAATGAACCTCAACCATATATATATATTTTCATCCCCGCACCAGTTTATAATCATCTAAGTGAAACCATCATATGTAATTCTGTCCTCACTCCTTTCTCTGGTGAAGAGACCACAAATTAAATCAGGAAGAGAGAATCACTTTCCATCTCATGAGATGTTGAATGAGAGTGAAATTATGTGAGATGTAAACTCACATCAAAATTGCCACCAATTTTGCAAACAAGAGAGGTGGACGAATTTATTGGACAGATTCACTCTATATGTTTCGTTGGGAATTTTACATGAGGAAGAGGTCTTTGAGATCACAAAATAAACAATATTTCCACCCAAGCAAGTCTCCTGTTTAATTTACAAAATTTGGGTCATTTTTTATTATATCAAACAAAATCTTTCCATATAACTTCATCTTTCATCTGAGAATGAAATTCATTGCAAAAAAACGTGCCGATATTCCAAATATCAAACTCAGAGAAGGCTTAATTTTGGTTTTTGTCGTTAAAAAAATGAGCTCGAACGTTTTGTGGTCTTTGTGAATTATATTGTAATTAATATTTAAAAAAGGCATTAAAAATTTTGTCCTGTGATGTTTTTGAAGCGATAAGAAGCTTTACAACTTGGTAAGGAAAAATTTAAAAGAAAGAAATATGAAAATAGGACAATTTTCATAGTTCGATAAACAAAATTTTGAATCAATTTTATGTCTTGTATCATGTTCAGTTAAAAAAAATTTATAGACCATACAATTATCTTGAATCAATTGAAAGTAAATAAAGTAATATTTTAATAGTTTGAATTTAAATACTTGGTTAAGCTTACCTACATCTGATATATTTGGTCCTCCCTTGTTGATAAGGACGAAAATAACTAGACTTATGTTAATTGATTGTAAGAAATTCTAGATCATAAACCACTTTCTCTAAAGGTTTATGGCTTGATGAAGAATTTGAGATAAATTGCCGTGAAATATATTTGAATTTGTTGGTTTTCCCAATGAGAATAAATTTCTCGCGCTGTGTTTGATGTGAAAAATTGCAAAAGAATGTGTGAATCAGTGAAAATTTGCTAGTAGCAACTTGTTAGATTTACGAGTTTTCACTGACTTTTTCCCAAACAAAATAATCGGCTTTAGCAGGAATTATTTCCTTCAATCTGTGTGACTCTTCGCCCGCCTCTCGCTCCACCTTATAAAAAAAAACTCATGTAAGTTGTCATTAAGAGTTTCTTGGCACTTGTGATGTGTCTATCTATTTTTGGGAGAGGGATACACGGGCAAATACTTAAGAAGTCTCTCTTTTTTGAGACGCTTATTCAGCGAGCGCGTTCATAAGACAACCTTGCGATTGTCACAACATTTTATATTAGTGCTATCTGCTCTGATTCCCACCATCAAACAATGCGATGTCCACTCGCTGTATTACAAATATTTAATGTGTGCCATTACTAGAAGGAAAATTCCTCACAAAAGTTCCATTGAGAAAATTCATAAGTGAATTTTCCTCATATCACATTGTGTGGGCTATTAATAAAGTCACCGCCACTAGGAGAAGAAAATTTCTCTGTTTTGCATCTCATGAGTTTGAAAGCGAAAAAAGGGGAAATTGTTAATTATTTTAGAAAATCAATCATTTGGTAGTTTATTGTTTGTTATGCCAATAACTCATGCGACGTTAATGGTATTTTAGAATGACGTTGAAGAACCTCCGTTTAAGATCACTTTTCAATGCATTCTCTCCTATATATTAAATTAAAAATAATCTAAGACTTCCGCACGCGATGATGCTCGTGTTTTTTTTTCTCGCTGTATCAGTGGAAAATGTTGAAGATATTTTCAGATAAAATATCTTCAGGAAAATGGTACTATGTTGAAAATTGGTTCAGTAAGATACACGTTTTTGTGCTTGACGTGCGAGAGAAGAGGATCTCATGTCGTCATTTCTTGGACTGTAACGTGGATTGAATGTGACGAGAATAGAGAGACTTAACATATTGATCTTTTCTTCTTGATGCCAAATGAACTCTTTTTGCGAGTGTGTTTAGAGAAATATCGAGAGATTATTTTTCTTTCGAGCATTCTTTCTGGCTAATTATTTGTCCAAGATGTTCGAAATAATAAGAAAAAAAAATCAAATTTGATATAGTATTGCATTTAATTAGCGGAATTTATAGGATATTAATGTGATTTTTTCACTATACTTTATCACATGAAGCTGTATTGATAAATCTTTTTATTTTTTGCGGAATTGTAAGGCTTGTCAGTGACCTTTTTCTCCTTGACCATCTCGTAATGTGGCACAATTTTCTTACTTTCAGAATCTCTACAAAAATAGAGTAACGTAATTTATCGATTTACGAAAGAATTCAGTTTTAGGTAAACATCCTTTCAATGTTCTTTTAAAAAATTTTCGCAAAACATTTTGCATTCACGAGAATTCTCTCTAGGGTAATACAATTTAATCACATGAGATTTCAGCCTCAATTTCTCACAACAATAAAGTGCTCAGAGAGGTCAAAATCGTAAAGATCAAAAAAGACTTTCGATGAATAAAATTTTATAAGAAAAGTGTGTAAAAAAAATCTGAAGCATTTCCTCTCTGCTCGAAAAAGAGTTCAAGATCATGAAAATAATTTCCATTTTTTGTCCATCCGGCAAAAGAGGTTTCGGCGCCCAAAAGTGACGTTGATAGACTTGGAAAAAGAAAATGGAATATGAAAATCAATGATTTTTTTATTCGAAAGCAAATAGAAAACAAGAGATCAAGCAATAAAAGAAAATTACAAATAAACACACCATCGAGAAGATTAATATTACATCAACAGAAATAGACGCGCGAGTGTACTTTTTTTCTTCAATGTTCAAGACTTGCCCCAAGAGAGTTGGACGCGTGGAAGCGGTAGAAAAAGTCCAATTTCCGTTTTTTTTTAACAGCTCTACATTTCCACATCACTCTTGGTTCTCTCTCTCGATTAATGTGAATATTTTGTAATGGGAGAAGTAAATATGCTATAAGAATAACCAAGGCGATACAAGGTTTTATTGTGGGCTAAAGATCTAATAAAAAAAAGTTTGTGGAAAAAGAGAAGGTAAATCTTGAGATTCCTCATGTTGAGAGACCTTTCTCGAATTATTAGCACGCGAGATAAAATAGAATTGTGTCAGATATTTTGTCATTCTTTGTGGTGTTAATCATCATTAAGAAGGAACATAGAAACACACATTTTGATTGATATTATAAAAAAAGACAGAAATAGAATTCGACAGAATTCCATTCGCGAATCTAATTTTAACCACACACCAATTCGTGATGGATAAATTTATGGAGTTTATATTCATTGAATTGCATTGTTGTGGGAAGATTTCAAAGTGAGGAAGTTGGAGTTTATAATGTTTTCGGAAAATACACTTCTCACTCGGTACATATTGTGAGGTGCAAAATGAAGAAAGAGAGGATATAACAACAAAGTTCAAAGTCGTGCTAAATTTAACTCTAATTATGCAGAACATTTTCCGTTCTCTGCAGACAAACGAATGTTCTCTAGTCACAATTTACACAAACATATATTTAAAAGAAAAGGAATCTTAATGCGACAAAAATAGTATTCATTCAACTTTGTGATTTATTTCAATTTTATTCTCTTTTTTTGTCTTCATACCGTAAAAAGTCTCTCAATTAATTTCTTCTTTCCAGCTTGAATTTTGAATGTTGACTCATGCACCAAAAATGCTGGTGTGAGATGCGATGGAGGAGAGTTTTTGGTGGAGAAACAAAAAAGTGAGAGAGATAATTTTTAATCATCAGACTATACGTCGGCAATTTGAACATGAATGTTTAAATTGTCGATTCACACCTTCTGAAAATTAAACGTATATCGTGGCAAACAAATTCTTTCAAGTTACGAAGAAAATACCATACATTGATATAAGATGGGTGAAATTTGTAAAATAAAATTGCAGTTGAAATTTGTGAATCTACGCAAAATTGTTACCTTATCTACATATATACAGTTGATTGTGAAGGGATCAACTGGCAATGTGTTTTGTTTCATTTTAGAATTTAAACTTAATGTGCTTTATTGTAATGTTTCAATTTTTAACATATAATATTTTGATATACTAATCCTAATGTAAGCTTAATCGTAAAACATTTACTGTATTGCCTTACCGAGTTATCAGACGTGAAAAATCGACGTAAAAACTGGACGAAAAAATGTCTCCCTCTCATCTGATTTACATTGGTTAGAAAGGGACAAAAACTGATCGAATTTTGCGTCCGAGTCAAATTACTGAGTCAAATTCCTCGTCTGATAACTCTCTTAAATTGGTTAGAAAAGGACACAGAAACGTAATAATGAGCTATTATTGTGTTCTCCGGACACAATAATCGCTCCATTTTTTGTCCTTTTCTAACTTATGTAAATCAGATGAGAGGAAGACACTTTTTTTCGAGTTATTGCGTCGATGCAATAAATTCTTGCGTCGATTTTCTCGTGTGATACGGTAAGACTTAAGACATTGTTTTTTCGTTTCTTAAAGTTTGTTGTAAAGCTTAACGCAAATTTAATTGTTCATCTTTTGTCACAACGCTTCATGCAACTTTTATCTTTTAAATAGTGTTTGTCGTAACGGTTAGCGCTTGACAAATATTCGGGAAATATGTACCTATATCATTAGATCAAATTATACATTTTTTTAATAGTTTGAAGGGAAATTCTCTAGAATTCACTCAATATACAATTAGTTTAAAAGCTCTCTTTATCCTCGAACATCAATTAGCATTTCAAGCAAATGAATTGCTCAATGAAAGCATTAGACATTTATTCAGAGACATTTCGCGTCGATTCTTTTGAGAGAATGAGTGGTGTATGTGTGAAAGATTTTACGAATTGAAGGTGGAAGTATTAGGAAAATGACAAACATCTGGGAAATTGGGAAGAGGTGCATCACGCAGAGAGAGATACATCTCTCTGTGTGTAAAATGTCCTAAGAATAGATGGTGAATTTGTCGTGAGAACCAAAATAGACTTTCTTCATACTGTACATACATACATTGGGGTGTTTTAGAAGGCGAATCCTTGACCATGAGTCATGTTGAAATTCATGGGAAGAAAAAGAGTTAAGTCCATGCTAATCTCTTTCTTTTTCGCCTTTGCAGAAATGTCCACGCTGGCTGAGGTGGAGAATCGCCGGATATGTCTTGTTGGCACGGTGCTGGATGACGAGGGTGCAGTGAAGGCGGCCCAGAGCTTTGGTATCCCGGTGATTACCTCAGAGACTGGCTCCGAGTATGTCTTGGACGATGATTGGGTCACATATTTCGTGATGACCAACTTCGAGGGTCCAATGTTTGAGGCGATACACAAGAGTAAGCACAGGTGAGATAAATGTTCCTCATTCAACTCCATGATGATGCTTCTCTCGCCCATATTTTCACCTGCTTTTAATCCATTGTTACCTTTCTCATTACACTCTATTTGTCTGGTGCGGAGCTTTTTTATTTCCTCTTGTTTGGCTCTTCTTCTTTTTTTGAGAAATGCAATTAAGACGTCTTAATCAAATATATCTCTCTCTCTTCGTGTTTCTCCGCAGGGAGAAATTTCCGCACTTTATTGTCTAATTTTTTTTTCTCGAAAGCACAGTTTAGAGCACAAAAAAGAGTCTCTTAATTGCACAATTTATCTATTTTATTAGCATAATTGAGAATTAAAACATGAGCATTAGATAAAAGTTAAAGAGGCTTTATTTTTTTTTTGCATTGTGTTTTGCAGGATTTTAGGGCCACCGGCTCTCAAGGAAATTTTCTTTGCGAAAGAAGATCTGCCGAGCAGTAATCGCCCAATCTACAATTATTCAATGAAAGGTGTTATTACCTGTTTTACGGGTATTCGCAAAAAAGAAGAATTGGTAAGTTTGTTGCGTGTTTTGTTGGCTTATGTTTTACTAAATCATCGAATATTTTGACTAAGATATTTTTGTTAAGGAAGGGGTGAATAAGGGGGGCTCATCAAACTCCTTACTTGTGTTTTCATGAGTCAGCACTAAATGCTTAAGTATAAAAGAGTTTTTAATTTCAAAGGTCTAAATTTGTTCTGGTGGAAAACTCTGAAAATAAATCGGGTTTAGTAAGGAGAAAATTCATACTTTTACATCATTTTTTTCAAATAAAAGAAATTCTTTAGAAAGTCTTGAATTTCTTGTTCGAATTTCACTACTGTTTTATTTTGAAATTATTAGACTTTCAACAAAAATTACTACTAGAAAATTATTGCTATAATTTTTGCTACGTAACTTACGTCAATAAAATAATAGAATGATTCACCCCTTTCTTGTTAAAACATCTTTTAACTATATGCGGCATGAGAAGGGTGAATAACTGTCTAGATTTTGTGCGGAGTCACTCCTTTGAGAAACTCTCCCCTTTTGCTGTGTTAGCTGGTAAATTTAATATAGTTGACTGGAATTTTTTTCTCGTTGTCTGAGTATTTTTATCACGAAGACTGTTTTCAATATGTGTAAAATATGGTAGAAGAGAATAGCATTAACATGAACGGTCGGACAGGTGTTTGTTTTTATACTGGCGGAGAGAATCTTCATGTTGCTGGCTGTAATAATTGTGAAGAAACCTGTAAATTTATGCTCTAATGATTTTCCCTCTCAACGTCAGTTGGGGGGAAAATGGAGAGTATCAATACACACAATGCCAATGGTGGTATTTTTGGAGTGATAAAATGTGGTAAATGATGGGATATTTTCTATGGTGGGCACGTCATTGGGAAATCCCTAAAATTAGATGAGATTCCAAGGTGATTTTAAGGGTTTTGTCCGAGGGGAGGGTAAAGTATATATTGATAGAAATCTCAACTCATTTATCACAACTGTTAATCCTCTTTCTTGATAGTTGAGAGAGAGAGAGAGACCTTGGTCAGTTAGTTGTTTTTGTACCTGTTTAGCAAAATCCCTCTGGGGCGGCCACTTTAAACTTATTTACCATGCCAACATAAAAGTATGAGTCATTCACCCAGGGAGTAATTAAGGTTGCAATTGTGGTGTTTAGGAGACTCCTTGGAGTTTTTAAATCTCTTCTGTTGTCGGACTCTCCCTACTGGTGGGAGTAACAAGTGTGGAAAAATATTTTGAATATTTTGGTTTTGTTCTGTTTTGCAGACAAATCTGGTGAATTTGATTCATGCGATGGGTGGAAAAATCCGTAAGGACATGAACTCACGGATAACTCATCTTATTTGCAACAATAGTGGCGGGGAGAAATATCAGTAAGTGACCTGTGTGAGAAATTATTTTGTCGTAAAGCTATTGTTTTTTTTTTTTCACTTAACAATAAATTTTCACTTTTTTCTCGGGAAAGGTATGCAATGACCTTCCGCTTGACTGTCGTTCGAGCTGATTGGGTGTTGGACGCGTGGAAACGTCGGGATGAGGTGGATTTCAATGCGAACCAGGAGGAATTCACAAAAAAGAACCGAACACGAGCCTTTGAGGGACAGAAAATTTGTTTCCTTGGTTTTTCACCTGAAGAACATCAACACATGGTGGATGTTCTCGTGTCAAATGGCGGAGCCCCGACACATATAAACGATCGAGACTGTACACATGTGGTAAGTGAAGAGAGTTGAAGAAAAAAAAATTCCTCAAATTCCATTCTGTCCCCAGACGACAAAAACATCCTTTTTGTCGAGACTTTTACCGTGAAATATTCCGGGAAGCGACTTAGAAATGATCATTTTTTTCCTTTTTTTGAAAAATGTCTCTTGAAATTTTGGTTTCTCATAAATGGATTCATTTCACAATCGCATCAATTAAAAGAAAAAATGCTGTTTTTGTGGAGCTCAAACACACACAAATGCAAGTTCATCAACTATTAACACCTCATTTTTTTGTCATTCTTGTCGGTTGGGAATTGATGTAACATTTTGTGCTCAATTTAATGTGACAATTTTTTACCCACCTGAATTTAGCAGTTCTCGTGGGCATATGGCACTTTTTTTGTCGTTGCACATATGTAATTACAAAAAAATAGTGTTTTGAATGCATTTGTCTCAGCATTTTCAATTGTTGCACATTTATGGTGATAGTTTGATGGCTAAAATCGCGCTTTTTCTGACTTGTGTTCTTTGAGTGTATAATATGATTAAATTGCTTTCACTGATACGGTTGTGGAAGTAATTATAAAGCCACCTGGATATTTTATAATATTTTGCAAGAGATGAAAGGCTATTTATGTTTGACAATTGGGATTTCGTAATTTTGTGTGCAGAAATTAATTTATGTACATAAATTGATTTAATTTTGTGACAGCTTTTTATTTTAAATTCTGTGACTTTAAATTTTTGGAATATTTCAAATATATTGCCAGGAGAAATTTTCATAAAAGAAGTTTAAACGAATTTTTGAATAAATTTAATAATATATTTTTTATACATTCTTAATTTTTAAAAATCTTTTAGATTCAGTTATCCTAATTTTAAAAGTTTTAGAAAGTATTCAGGTAGATCCCTCAATCAATTTATTTTCAAACATAAAAATTCGATATTTTTTTTTAAGATTCTGGAATAAGACTTAAGATTTAAACCAGACTTATGCTTTGAGCTATAGCCTATCGCTAGAACCGAGGCTAGAACTACCGCGGGATTCTTATACCTCACTTAATCAGTATACCTCAGAATCAGCTTTAAAGCTGGCTTTAAGTTTGGGACTTGCTTTAAGTTTAAGGTTAACTTTAAACTCAAGTTTAGGTTAGAACTTTAGGCTAGCTTATAGCATAAGAGGCTTAAAGCTTAAACCTTATTCTTAAAAAAAATATTTCAAAATATTTTAAGTTAATTTTAAAGTGTGGATCCATCTTTAAGCCATGTCTAATTTAAAAAAAAAATCTTAAGACTGAATTGCAAGAATTTGTCAGCTATTTAAGGAACCTTTTTAAATTACTTTTTTGAGACAACAGTTGTTTTTTTTTCTCGATTTACCTCGTGGCTCTATAATTATTTCTCTCAGTGTAAATTTCTTCTAAAATATGTACAGAGAAATGATGAAAAGACCAAATAACATTTTCAGATCATGTCAGAAACGGGTGAAAATTATGAGAATTTAAATCCCTCTCCCGAATTGAGTGTTTTGGAACCGCCACAGCCGCACGGTGAGGGCGATGGTCCCCTCGAGACGTCAAGTCCTGTCAGGACTGTAGATGAAAGTGACAAGGCGGCAGTCACTGATGATGCCGCCGCGACTGTGAGCCATGAGATGGAGAAAGATCTGAAAATCTCCCCAATAACATATCGAGGGGGTGTTGAGGAGTCCTTTGTAGCGTCATCTGGACTGCAGCCGATAAATGAGGAGGAGGATGAGATGTCGATGAAGCGCAAGCGAGAGAGCTTGGACAATATATCACTGGCGTCCATTGACTCTCTGGCACCGGCCAATGTGCTGTCGGCCAAGAAGCCAAAATTGACACGGACCGGCTCTATTAGTCGCACCCTGAAGCGTAGCATGAGCTTTATGACGCCCATCTCGAGTATCTTTAAACCAAATCGTACAGTAGATCCAAATGCTTCAATCACATCTATAACTTCTGTGGAATCGACACTAAATGAGAGCATGAGAAGGCCCATGAAGGAGATGTTTAAGGGTATGAAAGAGCGTATCACACGATCGTCAAAGAAGGACTTTGTTCAGACACCAAAGTCCAGTAAAGAAGAGGCCAGAGCGGGGAGATTTGGGAGGAAGGAGGAGTTTCAGGATATCAATGAGACATTGGATGTCACAGCGAGTAATCTGGATGAAACAACATGTGGCGGTTTCAAGACACCTATTGCCCCCTCTAAATCCCATCCCACAATTGGCAGACACTCTGTCTGTGGAACACCCACGGATTATCCCACAGCGAATCGATGTGACATCAATGCACGAAAATCCCCCATTCAAGAGACTTCAACTGTTGCAACATCGTCCACATTGCCGGTATTTCTTTTTTTCACAATTCATTTCACTGTAGAAAAAAAAATTGAGACTAACTACACTTTAAGTCCTAAATTTTTGTTTTTCAAAACTTGATATGGGAGTTTTATTGGAGGTTCTTATTAAGTCATGCCCTCAAAAAACCAGCAAAAAATAAGCCACATCCACTTCAATGCTGATGAATGTGATATTAGTGTTATAATGGGAGGGGTCTATACATATGCCACGTCCCCACAAGGTTAGTAGGCTACCTCCACTAGTTAGCCACGCCCACTTGAACGATAACTACTACGTTAGAAGCAGATCAATTTATATTTTCTCCGACGCAAGAATCAATCAATTTATATAAAAATCGACACAAGAATCGACGTATTAACCGGACAAAAAATGTCTTCCTCTCATCTGATTTACATTGGTTAGAAAGGAACAAAAACTGATAGAATTTTGCGTCTGAGAATACAATAATTACGTTTCTGTGTCCCTTTATAACCAATGTAAATCAGATGAGAGGAAGTTACTATTTTGTCCAGTTTTTACGTAGATGCAATAAATTTTTGCGTCAAATTCCTCGTCAGATGTCTCTCTTAGATATCATTTTTTCTTTTGCATTCAATTATCAATGCAAGGGGTCTCAAGTAGCCCTTAAAAACCATCCAATCATCATAATCCAATGTACCCGGCGTTTAATAAGCTGTCAACCCTACCATTCTAAACCTTCTAAATTTCTTCTGTCAACTTAAAGATATAAGCCTTTCGGATTTTTTAAAGACACTTCCTTTATAATTCGGTATAAAAATTGCTGGAAGTTAAGGACAAGGAAGAATTTTATAATAGCCCCGCTCACTATCTTGTGGTCTAAAGGCCCCTCTATATGCCAGACTGTATGTTTGATTTACTCCCAGGGAATCGATGAGGTAGCATCGCATAAAAAATCTACTGTGATCTAATTTATTCTTACCTATATCTTCTCCATTAAGTACAAATTTAAACTACTTCCATACCAAGTTTGAAAAAAAAAATATGATTGAAGACTTAAAAGTAGTTAAATCTAAACATTTTATATCATAAAAATTTTTCCACATTTTCGAGAGAGAGGAGAGTTTTAAATGTGAGAAAATCCGGAAATTTATAAGCTAGCGAGAGGGAATCAGCAAAAAAGGCATATTTCTCATCAAACATCATTCGCAAATATGGCAGCACATTTTAATGCCGAATTTTATCATGAAAAGAAAAAAAAATCTTTTTATCACACCATTTGAAGCACTTTCTATTCCTCTGTTGCACGAGTGAAACCTATAATGGAAAATGATATATCATTTTTTTTTTGGTATCAAATAAATATCACTGTTGGATTGCCTTCATTTGCTGTCTGTGTTTATTGTTTTTTTTTATGTTGCATATTAGGTGTGAAAAAGAGATTAATTTCCTTTTAACCACAGCAAATACAAATTTCTTGCATGACTTTCTCGCGCTTATTAATTTTCGGGTTTTAAATGGTGGTGGCTGAATATTATTTTAATAATTCTTGTGTTTATTTATTGTGTTTTGAAAATTTGTTATTTATTTATTTAATCATCTTTTTCACATTCACACAACACCAACACTTTCTTCATTTGCTAAGCCAAACACAGTTTTTTTTTGTGACATAAAATTAATTTGTGCTGCCATTTACAATGAGACACACAAAACACGCTGTTTCTGTGCAAATGTTAAAAATTTGATTGGTGCATAAAAGATTTGTGAAATGTTTCATATTTCAGCCACTACTTTTAAATGGTTATTTATTTATTTAAGAGTTATAATGGAATAAGTGAGACACATGGGAGAATTAAGTTTTTGAGAAATTTCGGAATGGAGTTTTGTGTAGAGACTGAAAATTCTCAAGGCTTACGGAATAATAAGGAATTTTTTAAATGCCTTATTATTTTGCAGTGAGAGTTTGAAGTAACACATTTTTAGGTTTTTTTTTGTTGTATAAAATGAATTATTAGGGGAGAGCGAATCTTTTAGGAGACCCAGTTGAAAAATTGAATTAGTGAATTTAAAAAATAGAGTCTAAATA
The DNA here is from genome assembly GCA_918844115.2 of Phlebotomus perniciosus. Lineage (NCBI taxonomy): Eukaryota > Metazoa > Arthropoda > Insecta > Diptera > Psychodidae > Phlebotomus > Phlebotomus perniciosus. The sequence goes on along the minus strand of CAKKOB020001075.1, from coordinate 6,634 downwards.
GCCCAGCTCTTCTCTATTCATATTATTCATACAATTCTTTGATAAAAGGCGTTCGTATGATTCTTTTATGTGTCTCTATTGTTCTAATTATTGATATTCATATTGAGTAAGACCTAGTTTTTTCTACAGACTGTAAATCTAAACCTAAATTATCTGAAAGATAAACTGATGTATGCTGTTTTAGTCAAGTTTAAATAATTTCGTTATACCAAAAAGCTTTTTTGCAATGTTAATTAACTGCTGTGTAGATTTCCAGTCTGTAAACTAAATATTGATCATTTCGACTCAAGAAAAGTTTAATTTTGGGTCTCCCGATAAGTTTCTGACTCATTTCTCAATTGATATCGTCTCTATTAAGTTAATTTTGAAGGGTCTTATCTTAAAATAGAGAAAATTTTGCTAAATTCCTTCTGATCTTTAGATCGTCGACGAACATGAAGTGCATTCAAAGCTCGATTTGAAAAACCCCAATACTCACATCCTGAGAGCTGATTGGTTCTGGTATACCATCCAAAATGGATTTGCCGATGAGACGGACTACAGATTTATTGATGTGAGTAGAAGTTGCCAAAATTTTTCATCACCAAATTATGAATCCACTGCTCTCTCTCTCTTCAGTATCTGGACAGTATAGCCAATACACCCGGTGGCGATCGGAGGGACTCTCTGCCGGTGACGTTCAACAAGAGAAAGCGAAAGCGTCTGTCGCGAACGATCAAGGAGGAGCTGACACCACTGGGATTGGGCAAGAGGCGCTCATCGGTGTCTGATGCTGGGCTGTTGTCCGTGTCGGGAAGCTTCCTGGAGTGCACAGTCAGTCCGGATAAGAATGACGTGAGCAAAGTGATTCCGGAGTCTGAGACACCGCCAGAAGTGCCTTCGTCGAACAAGAAGCAATCCATGCGCTTCAATTATTTCATTGATCTATGTCAAACTGAGTCGAACTATGTTGGCATCTTGGATACAATTGGAAAGGTAGGAGAGGAAAGACTTGATATTTTAGTCATTGAACTCCCTTTGTTATTCAAAACTTCAGTTTCCTGTTTTTAAACCAAAGCTTTACACTTTTAGCTAAAACTGAAAGTTTTTTTTTTCCTTTCTCTGCAGTTGTTCAAGGAACCTCTGGAGAAGATGGCAGACACAAATCCTAGTGATGCTCTGCTCAACAAATCAGAGATACGAGCAATTTTCAGCAACTTTCTGCCCATTCACGATGTCCATCTCAAGATGCTGAACTCCATCAAGGAGTTGCAGACAAATTGGACGGAAGATTGTCTGATTGGGAAGATCATTCTCGATAATCGTGATGACTTGATAAAGGCATATCCGCCGTATGTGAACTTCTTCGAGCAGATGAAAGAAGCTCTTGTTCTATGTGATATTCAAAAGCCCAGATTTCATGCATTTCTCAAGATCAATCAGGCAAAACCTGAATGTGGCCGACAATCATTGCAGGACCTGATGATTCGTCCAGTACAGAGATTGCCAAGTATTAGTCTTCTAATCAGTGGTGGGTGTTATTTTTCTTTTAGTTTCTGTTGAAATATTTCAAGGACAATTTATCACGAAATTGAATATAATTATTACTCTTTTTCTTTGGGTTTCAACAGACATTCTCAAACACACACCAAAGAGCAATCCGGACGCGAAGAAGTTGGAGGAAGCTCTGAGAGCTATAAAGGAAGTCATGACGTACATCAATGAAGACAAACGGAAGACAGAGGGTCAAATGACGATGTTTGAGATTTACAACGATATCGATAATTGCCCAGTGAGTAATGATATTCTCTATTTGGGGCTTTTAACTCTTTTATTAGAGGTATTTTTTTATTTTTGAATGATTAGAGAAAGATTTGATAGTGGATGCTTGAAATGAAGTTTAAGGGTTAACTCATTTTTTTTTTGGTAAATCAATCTGGGTCCAAGATTTACGAAGAAATTTCTTTTAGTATTGGAAAATTCTTTTCAAAATATCATTTCACTCAATTACTAGTTAAATTTAGTAGGTACTTCAATCCATTTAGGAAAAAAATGGAACTATAAAAAATTGTCTAGAGGTCAATAGTGGGTTAATAACCTGATATAATAACTCTTACAGCCTGATCTGGTGTCGGCACAGCGAAGTCTTGTGTCCAAGTGTGAAGTCACCGAACTCTCAGATCAACTGAGCGGCCGTGGTGATTCACTGATGCTGTGTCTGTTCACGGACATCATTGAGGTGTGCAAGAGGCGATCGCGGGGCTTCAATAACGCCAAATCGCCAACAACAACGATGAATGGACTCAATGTAACGACTAAAGTCAAGCCATTCAAGCACATTAAGCGCATCTCACTCAGTTCCATTCGTTTTGTCGTGGACATCAGAGATAATCCACGAGCCTTCGCTCTCAGTTGTCGATTGAGCAAGGAGAATAAGGATAAGGAGTACTATTTCAGCATAAATGAGGAGGAAGTGGATAAAACAATTTATCTGAGAAGTTTATGTAAGCAACTTGCGGAGAACTCTTGCCGGGCAGATGCTGATCAATTTCTCGCCAGTGTGGACTCCACGGAGCTCAGTATTGACATCAGTGACTTAAACATTGGGACACTGTCCAAGGCATTTAAGTTCGCAACGAGAACGCGACTTAAGGTAAAGATGGATGTTGAGGATTCTTTTCTCTAATCACACTAATTATTTTGTATTTGCCTTGTGTGTAGGTTGGACGAGCGTTCTCCTTCAATAAGACTCCATCGAAGCTAAAGCGAGCCGTCTCGACGATGATGACGAACTCTCTTACGCCCGCCTCGCAGCTGGCACAGATGAAATTGGCCAGTTGTAACAATATTAACGTAGGTATTGTCACTTCTTTCTTTTCACCTTCATTCTCTTTCACTTTATTAAAAAAAAGAGTTGAATTGGTAATTGATTTCACTGTTTGACGGGTAAATATTGAGACACATTTCTAGAATACGTTAAACCTTCAACTGTTTAGTTTGTCTTTCATTTGAAACTTCTTCCAACATTTGATGAATAGTATTACTATTTATAATAAGTATACTTACATACCTCATTTAGTTGTTTTTTATTTACTGATAGGCTCTTGTATTTTGGGAGAAAAATGCGTGAAGGGTGATTAAATCTAATCAATAAACCCTTCGTCGAATAGTTTCGTGTTAATAGATTTGATGTTATTAGAGATTATTCAAAGTTTTATTTTAATTCTTTCAATTACTTATTGCTTGGTTTAATTGGGCACCAGAATCGTAACGCACTGGCATCTTATCATCCCCTTAAATTCCAAAGGAGCAAAACACGTGTATTTAAATGTGAGTGCTTACAATGAGGCACGAGCATAGGAAAGGAAGTGATCGTACAGGAGCCCGTTAGCTCATTTACATATATTTTCCACTGGGCTCTCTCCATTTTACCAATAATTTGCGCTATTTTATTACCCAAAATACCTATTCGGGAAACTTGGAACTTGATTAACAATAAATGTGCAATAAATATGCTTTCGATCGATGGAAACAAATACGTGAC
>CAKKOB020001074.1:0-28244 GCA_918844115.2 Phlebotomus perniciosus | reverse complement strand
GCTTGAGCATAAATTTCAATGCTTTATGATTAATGAATGGGGAATTTGGGTCACCCTCTGAACTCTCATTACAATGCGAAACTCGGAGTGTCTTTGGCGCTTCCCATCTCACGATTAACCCTGCAGTGTGTGCGTTACAAGGGGATATTATCTGCGAAAATTATAAATGCTTCGGAATTAGACTTTGTCAAAAGTTTTTAAAAAGCGTTTCGCGCTTAACTTTTTGGCTAAATTTATCAGAAAACCACGTTTGTAGTTTTAGTTAAACTTTATTAAAAATATTGTAAGAAGCAATTTTTGCACTATAATAGTTAAACTTTCCTTAAAATATCTTTTACATAGCGTATTTTGCGCTTAACAAATATTTCAAAAAATTAAAAAAATATTTTGATAAACCCGCTTCACGTTTTACATTTCTAAAACATTCCCATTTTTAAAGCGCTCAATGATTTATTTATTTTTATTTAATAATTCCCCTAAAATTATCTTTAACTGAGTTATCACACGAGAAAAAGCGATGCAAGAATTTAATGCATCGTAATAACTGGGCGAAAAAGTGTCTTCCTCTCATCTGATTTACATTGGTTAGAAAGGGACAAAAAACTGAATGATTATTGCGTCCGGAGAATACAATAATCGCCCATTATTACGTTTCTGTGTCTCTTTCTAATCAATGTAAATCCTGTAAATCAGATGAGATAGGCAGATAGTTTTTCGCCAAGTTATTGCGTTGATACAATAAATTCTTGCGTCAAATTCCACGTGTGATAACTCTATAGGAGCGCTGCGCGCTTTAAACTTGAAGATCATTACCGTGAATAACGCGTGTATCGCAAATATTAGCGAGTATTTTGAATGATTGTGAATATTGCGAATGTCTCGTGTATATTCTTCTTACACTTTGAGCGCTTAGGTTAAATATATAATAGAAAAATAAAAAAATCAGCGCCAATAACTTAATTTATATTTTTGTTTTGAGTTATTGAGACCATTTACATCTTTGCATTAGATTGAGATTGGATTGTTCCAAAATCCGAATCTAATCCTGTAGTTTTACATAATGTGAAGGTTAAAAATTTGAGTGTGATAACTTTTTATGAGGTTAGAAGATTTAGAAACATTAATCTCAACTTCTGACTCATATTTTTAGTAGATATTCAGTACTTCTGCGCTAAAATTATAATACAATGAGTCATATATAACATAACACTTTTTAAATGCTTTTCAACTCCATAAAAAATTTTCTGGTTGCAAATTTTTTTTTATAAGTCATCGTCGGGTTTTTCATTTTCTTTATGTTTTGAAGAATTTACCTTCTTTTTACGCTCTCCGTCTTTCAATTTTTTGAAAAAGGCTCAACTGAAGCTTCAATAATTTGTTTCGCAGCATTTCCACAAAAAAGTAAAAAATGAGGTTAGATTAAACATCAAATGCTACTCTGAATTCCCTTTCGCGTACTCCAAAAATTTTTGGGACAAGTGGGACATATTGAATCCTATCCAATTTAGTCCAATCGCGATTTTTCATAGGGACAATATTCACAAATTTCCGAGAATATTACGAATACTTAAGAATATTTTCAAGTATTACTCATTCTTTGTGATTAAGAATATTGAATATTTTTTTTTCTCCAAATAACTTCCCCTTGATGTTCCACTCCTCGCATTTGAGTATGAGGTGGAAAACGGCAGCAAGACTTTACTTGATTACCATCTTAGCATTTGTGCACAGAGTTGATGAAAAAAGATTCTTCAATTTCACGTTTTGCCCTCTCTTTCGCGCCAACCTATTCATAAGCGTGAAAGGTTCACAATAGATTTTCTCAAGAGAAACTCCACGAGCGGAGAGACATATGGGATAGGATACACAATGGCGAAGGAAGGGAACTTTGCGATATGCTAGATAAGGTTGGCTTTTTTTTAGGTTTATTGATATTTCTTCCATTTCTTCCTTTTGTTTTAAAACACTTTTTATTTCTTCTAATAAGATTCTTCTGTTATTCCTGTATGAGTTTTTAATTTCAATGCATTGCAGTATTTTCCTTTCTCCAAAAGTTTGCTTAAGAGCGAGTTCTATGAATACCACGTTAAGAAAAGAGAGAGAGAAAGAAGTGAAGAGATTTGCACAGGAAATATTCTATGTTAATCCAATTTCCGCTTTGTTTTGGTGCTCAACTCTATATGGATGAAAATGAGCCACTTCCAAATACATTAGCAACTTAACTATTTACGTTTTGTTGGAAATTATTATCTTTTTGTGCTTCTTCAAATTGTCTAAATGCAAAATTTCTTTCGTATCTCATCCGCTGGTGTTTTTTTTTGTTTTTGAATTGTAGAGAAAAACATTAAATTACCTTCTCTATGAGAATAAGAAGTTTATTTTAGGTTCTTTATTAGTTTTCGTGGGCTATAAAATTTGTGTTTAAGCTCTTTGTCGTTAAGACAATGTCACGACTAGACAATAAATTTTATCTGGAATTTTGCAAATCTTTACACACTATCATTAGTTTCGTGTTAATTTATTGGTAGAAAGTCTCTCTTGAGTATTTACTTGGCAAAATATATAAGGAAGATTGCAAGCAATGTGACTCGGTGAGTCAAGAGTATTAGTTTTAATTAAAATTGCTCTTTGCGCGCGTTTGTATACATAAAAATCTTTTACCCACAATTTCACTTGCGAGCGCTATAATTCTCTTTTGCTCAGTATAAATTCTAGGAAATTCCTAGAGACCACAAGAAATTGTGCAGGTAAATGAATTATGTTCTCTCTGGTGTTTTGTGCGACATCAAGAAGCTATATAACGCAATTAAACTATAAATTTGCTTTAGCGTCTGTACAATTTCAATAAAACCATTAAAAGTATAACTACGGATGGTTTATTTCTCGTTTTTTCTTGTAAACACAAGAAGTTACATAAAATTGCTCATATTTTGTGGAGAGCAAAAACTATATCCAATGTTCTTGTTTTGCTCTTTTGCAAATAAATATATTAAAATGCGAACTACCCGCGCGTTTTTTAAGGTTAGAAAATAAATAATAAATCACAATCAAAAATATTATTTTATTAAGCTAGAATTAATAGCATCTCCATAAAGCACTGGAAGGAAAACATTTTGCATTGTATTGAAGATAATAAAATTTTCTGTTGCAAAAACATCAGTTAAAAAAACTAAACACTTTGACGTCGAAAATGGCGTTTGTACAATTTTTTATGATCCATACCATGAACATCATTCATTTCTGTAGCACGCAATATGTGAGTGGCTTGATATTTTCATATTTCAAATTGAAATTTGACGCCAAGTCGTAAATTTTCATTTCAAAATTATTATACACGCTTCGTAGTTGAAAGACTGCAGATGCGCGCTAGAAAAAAATAAATGTCTTGGCAGAGAAAGTCGCCCAAAACTTTTGCGGGAAAAATTGGTCAAAGTACAAATAAAGCTGATGGAATTCAATTAAAACTTTCAACTATTGAATGAATAGGGGAAAGGGGGGTATGTTGATGCATGAAAAGATAAATGTAGCATATAAATGTTTTAAAAATATTTATAAAGATAAGATAAAACAAAAAAATATACCAAAAAATGTTAATAAATGATAAAAAGTATAGTTTATTAAACTTTTTATTATTCTCATTATATCTTAAGGTAGATCCGCACTGTATTGGCTTCAAATATTTGGACAAATTCTATTTTTTTTTTAAATAAGGAAGAACAAACGTTAAGCTTAAACCCTAATCTTTAAGTTAGCTTCAAGCTTAAAGCTAACCTTAAACTTAAAGCAAACTTTAAAAGCTTTAATCCAGACTTCAAAATCTCCAGAAATTTCTCTTGAAGCTCTGCAGGATCTTTAAAAATCCTGAACGTATTTCAAAAAGGTTAAAATTAATTGTAAAATCCTGATCCTAAAGCTCCGAAAATACTTCTCAAAGCTCATAATTTAGGGTAGCTTAAAAATGCTTAAAAAATAATGCTTATATTCTAAATACTTACTATCTTAGTGCGTCACTGCCCTTCTCTCCCCTATTTTGATTTGCTTAGGATGAGCGAGAAGTGATATTTTTTTCCGTTCGCTTCGCACTTCGGAAGAGAGGCGTAGAATTAATAATTTTGGAAGTCAGGCTCTTAAAATAGAATTTCACTTTTACAATATACTTCAGCAGAATTGTTCTATCGTCTTCAATTAATTTTATACTTACTGTTCAGTTCTCATTTCATTTTCTCCATAAAATCACTTTATTTGATTAGAATATATATTTTATTTGATTTGAAAATACTTTATATAAAAAAAGCCATCAATTTACATCGTTTAACAGAAACATCAATCTTAGTTTTCAGTACACAAATTTCACTTACTTACTATCCCCCCGTTGAAAGAGTTTATGTTATATCGCGAATAGCATTCTCAATCTTCTCAAGTCACTCAACGACTTGCCATGTGTTTCCCCTTTTTCTTATCACGTCCCAAATACATTCATAACTCGTAAATTATATACAATTTTTATTTTTTATCTTTCTCATGTGTGTGTGTTTGTGAAAAAAATCAGCAAAGCATGTATAAATTAGATTTTGGGTCTAACGACTCGGAACTAGAAGATAAAGGGATCCAATTTGTCCCTTGTGCAATCATTTGTCAGTCTCCTTGACAGTGGATGAGATGGTGGTGGGGGTGGATACAGGAGGGGTTTGGGGTTCGGGGGAGCTTTTTGACTTAGACACGCTCTTTTGGATGTTCTGGAAGTAGAGCTCGAGGGCTTCGGAGCCGGCCTTCTTCATGCGCTGGTACTGCTCCATCCAGAAGGCGGGATAGTTGAGGGCGGGCGGGAAGGCTGGGTTGAGACCGGCGGCCATTAGGAGATCAGGTGGTGCAGGGGGAAGGTGTGAGAGGGCAGGTATGAGACTTTTGAGATTTGACTCGGTAAGATCGGGCCGGGATGGGGGCAGTTGGGGGGATTTTCTGGACTCTTTGGGGATCTTCTCCTTGGGAGGGTGGTCAGTCAGGTCAATAGTTGAGGTGACTGAGGAGAGATCCAGAGCTGAAGCGGACTTGGTTGGTTTGAGATCCTCTTTCTGGGTGTTCTTGACCAGGGAACTCGGTTCACTCTTGGACTTCTGAACAGGTGGCGGTGGACTTGGTCTTTTTTCAGGGGATGTGGATGTCACACCATCCATTGGGATGATTTTGTTGGTCTTGAGATCGTAGAGTTTATTCTGCATCTGATCCTTGAGGTTCTCCTGGGTGAGGAGGGACATGAGGTAGGTATGCTGGAAGGAGTCAGCTCCACCTTCTGGTGATGCCTTATCGATGGGATTGAGCTTGGGAAGTTGCTTCTTGCCAATTTCCGCTTCCTTATTGATTTTTTTACTCGATTCCGCGGCTTTCGTCGTCAATTCGCTGACCTTCGTGAGTAAATCCTTAGCCTTGCCGTCTTTGGGGGATATTTTGCCATTTCGTGTGTCCTCTATGGCAGGAATGGGGGTCACTGTGGTGGCTCCGTCACTTGGCAACTTGAGAATTTCAATGTAGTTGTTGACGGGCTTCTTGAGTTTTGGGGTTTTACACAATTTGCTGGCTTCAGCGTCATTCTGCTCGTTAGTGAGGGTTATCGAGAGCGATGAGGGGAAGGTGATGTTGCAAGAGTTTAGGAGCGACTGCACCTTTCGCTGCTTCTCAGGCGGCTCCCCATCCACTGTGGTGGGTGATGTGGATTTTGCGCGTTTCAGCGTCTCCCCATCTTCCTTCTTCTCCGTGTGGGTCTCCTCAGGCGTTTCTGTCTTGCTGAGACCGCGTGGCAGGGCGGAAGTGCCGTTCGTGGGGAGACCGGTGTACTTGAATTGAGACTGAGAGATGGGAATGTTGTAGGTGGGGGCGTATTGGGGTGAGTTGGGGGAGTAATTGGGGGTGTATAGGGGGGATGATAAGCCGAGGTAGGGGGATCCCACGTAGCCCTTTGACGAGGCGTTTCGCATTGAGAAATTCCAGTATTCGGGCACGTGATTGGGGGTGCGAGGCATTGGGAGTCCAGGGGGTGGGGGTGGTCTCATTTGTGGTCCATACACCTTAGCATCGTTGGCCCCGTCGATCTTCTTGATCTCTGTGCTGTTCTTCTGGAGCATTGATAGGGTGTCTCGCAGGATGCGAGATGGATTCTCCGTGGCGACTGATTGACGACGCGGTGGGGCGATTCTCGAGGGGGTTGATGAGGATCTCATTGAGAGTTTTGATGTACCAGAACCCCCAATGAAGGCGGCACTGCTCATGAGTGAGAGGGCAGCGTTTGAACTCTGTTTTGGGGCGATCTTCACGAAATTCGTATACTTCCGGCGAGGCACAGTTGTGTCCTCCTTTTTGGGCTTCTTCGAGGCGGGAGGATCACTCTTGGGCGGCAGGAGGAAACCATTCAATTTGGGCTTCTTCTCCTCCTTCTCCTTGCCGATGGGAATGGGTGAGAGGTCAAAGGTCAGGGATTTGGGAGTCTCTGCTTCCTTAGGGGGTGGGGATTGTAAATTGGGGAGCTCTGGGAGACGATTCTTCTTCATGGGCTCCTTGTTCTTCCTCTTGGATGATGAACTCTCAGTCTTAGGGGGTGAGCTTGTCTTCTTAGCGGTGAGTTCGAAGGAGTTGAGAAATTGGGATTTCTTAATCTCCTCAACATCCATTGGCTGTTCGAGTTCTGTGTCTGGTTTTGGGGATGGATTGGGGGTTTTTGTGGCGTCAGGTGTCTTCTTTTCGACCTTCACGGGAGTACTGTGAGATGGCATGTGGGTGTTTTTCACTTCTGTGGGACTCTTTGGCTCCTGCTTTACGCTTTTCTGGAGGGGAATGTCCAATTGAGGAGGAGGAGGAGGAGGGGGAGGTAGTTTACTTTTTCTCACCATTGCATTATCAGCTTCTGAGCACTTTTCTATCTTCACGGTGACTTGGGGTACTTTATCCTTGGAACACTTAACGGCTGCTGGTTCCTCAGATTGTTTTTTAGGGGGTGCAGCACTAGGGGTTTGGGTCTTTTTCTCTGGTGTTGGGGTGATATCCTTAATCACCATCATCTTTGAATTATCTTTAGATAGTCCAATTTTAAGTTTAATGTTCTCACATTTTTTTCCACCCTCACTTTGTGATACTTTCTCCTTCTTCACTTTCACCGTGTTACTGTCCTTGTCTCTCTTTTCACTCTTAACACAATCCTCATAGTTTTTCTTGCCACTCTTGGCCACTTTCACGATCTTCTCCTTCTCCTGAGCACTCGACACGTTTTTCTCAACTTTTATGCACTTGTCACTGATATCCTTCTTGGTGAGACTCCCCTTGGGCGGGGGCTTTGGCTGCACCACAACATCCTTGGATGTCTTCCCGTTCTCCTCCTTGTGGTCCTCCTTGAGCCCTGGGGTGGCTTCACCTGTCGCCACCGATGCTTGACGCTTGTTTATGCTGGGTGAGCGACGAAGAGGCACCTCAGGCAGCTCCTCGCTCGTGGTCTCTTTCGTGCGCACACGGAAGAAGAACCTCATCGGGGCCTCCTGCACAGGATGATTAATCAAAATTATGTACGCATTAAAAAACACGCTCTCGTGGTCAGAAATGGAAATTTTATTGTGGAAAATTAAGGAAACATAAAAGGGAAATTTGCATTTTCAAAATTAATTGGACAGTTGAAAATGGGACAGTATTTGAAATGAAATACTAATGATAATATTGATTTCGGAAATCGATATTGCTGTTAGGTATTCAGTTTTTTTTTAATACATAAATATGGGAGAGAATAAAGTTTGAAAATTGTATATGGAGAAGCTTAAAGTAATATCTCGCAGTCTCTGTTCAACTTTTCATGTTTCTATAGAAACGTTTGAAACTCAAAGGGAGGGTAATATTCAGTGCCTGTACCTGCACTGAGAGAAAGTTTGGTTTAAAAGTAAGATTTTTCGTGAAGAATTTTTTATAGCAAAACATCCTTAATTCTTAGCTTTGGAGCAACAGAACAATATTTTTTGGAAATTTCTTATTTTCAGTAAGTTATTTATTTTAAGAATGCATTATGTCAAAACAAACTTTTTTATCGGAGGACAAAATTCCTAATTTTAGTTACATAAACTCTGGAAAGTCGGACAATTCTACCAAATTTTCTAAATTTTTTTATTTTGAATATTGAACTTATCAACTTGTAATTAAATCGATTCCCTCCCATTCTCTTCAAACTACTCTTTGATGAATGGATATTTTTGCTGTCCATTGAAAAGTGGTCTATAACCCCTTTTTTGCCAAATAAAATTCCCAACTTGAGAATTCGGGGTTGTGCTGGGCAAAAAAGTATTAGATTATCTCTCCTTGAAATTCTTAATTAAACACACAGTGTTGAGACTACAATGGTGTACGTGCAGGAGAGGACTTTAAATTGAAATATGATGAAACTCTTTGACGGTTTTTTCTTGCTTTTTTTTTTAAATTCCCTACAGGGAACAGTTTTTTGTGTGAAGGAATGAAATGTGTATAAAAAAAGAAGTTGAAAAATTGAGAGAAAAAACTCACCCTCTTCCATGTGTATATGTACGCCACATCCATCAGTGTATAGTATTCTGGTAGAACAATCGTCTTGACCTTATACATGATATCCACCTAGAAATATATTCCCCAATAAATCAGCAATCAATTGAATCCTCTCGAGTACGAGTCTGAAGGATCCAGGGTGGGCAAAAAAAGGGAGATGGGTATAAGAAATAGTTGTAAAACTCACATTGAATTGTGCTGAATCGATTCCAAATTTCATCACGACAAACTTGCTGAGGAGTGAAACGGGAAATATTGCAGGACACTGAAGGTATTTTGGCTTCGCGAGCTCAGGAGAGCGATTCTTGTGTTCACTGTGGGGTTAGACAATTCAATTGTTGAGTGTGCGATATTTTTTTCAAGGGGCATTTGAATGGGTGAATTTAGGCCATTAGGAGTGAATATTCTGCGAATATCCTAAATATTCGGTGAATATTCAGAATAATGTGAAGGAATTTCATTCGGAATCAATCTTTATTCTCCATTTCCTAATTTTTTTTCTGAATGTTCCAGAGATGGCGCCCCGCCAATCTTAAAATTCTGTTTCTTGATTTGGATATAAATAAATATTTAAATTTTTTTACTCCTAATTCTTGAAATTAGCTGTCATACGTTTATCTGTTACAGAAAATCCGAATTTTCTTAAAAAAAAAAAAAAACAAAATGAATCAGATTCGGATTGTCCGAGCCGCTTTTACGATTAGAGTTTGATTATCTATAATAAATCCAGATTTCCCCTGTGTTCCTTATCCCATGATTAAATCTTTAGAAAGCGATATAAAGGCGCTTTAACGCATTTGAAGCCGGTTTAATATGTTTTAACTTACTGATTTAGTTTGAAACACTTTAAAATCCATTAAACGGCTTGATGCATTTCAAGGTGTTTAATCGCCGTAAAACGCACTTTAAACCGTTAAAAGGCATTCTAACGTAGTTTAATTACGTTAAAACGCTTTTTAAGTTCGTTAAAAACGTTCTAAAGTGTTTAATTAACGCATTTCATTGCGTTTAATTGTGTTAAAACTCTTTTTAAGCCGGTTCAAAGCTTTTTAACGTAGTTTAATTGCGTTAAACTGCATTTTGAGCAGGTTAAAAACGCATTTTAAACCGTTAAAAAGCATTTTAATGTAATTTTATTTCGTTAAAACCCATTTTACGCCAAGCGTTTTAACGTAAACGCGTTATGAAAACCTAAAGTCCCGAATAGATCGAATAATTAGAAAATGTAAATACATCAAATTAAATGAATATTCAGTGAATATTTTCAAATATTTTGCGTATAACGAAGCCTTGGCCATTAAAATTCTTTCAGTTAAAAGCCCTTTGTTATGATATTTTTTGCAACCCCAAGGGATGCATTGTGGAGGATACTCACTCAATGAATGCATACTCCAGGGAGAGGGATATTTTCTCAGTGGGTCTGAAGATGAGGTGTTCTATGTCTTCACCCCTCTGTTCTGGTGACGCCAGTTTTGCCTCCTCGGGGCGACTGCTGTAGAAGGCACGTCTTCGCAGCAGCTCCTTCTCATACAGTCCCGGCACCAGTTTGTATACAATCGCCTGAAAAGTCGCATCTGGCCTGCGAATCCGGGGTGAAGGGAAGAGAGAGACACACAACAGAGATATTTATTGTGCCAATTGTGTTACATTTCTCTTTTTTTTCAAACATACACCCTTTCTCCCCTATATTTTTTTTTGCTTCTTACTTGTAACCTCCTCAACGTCCTGTATGTCGTCGTGTAAATAAATTGGCGGGGAATTTTGTGAAAGTTCTTCTCGTCTGGCATTGCCATTTCAGCACAAAAGCCACAAAATTGGACGTATGGAGTGGAAAAGGTAATATATTGTGCTGTGAAAACACCATCTTTGACCAAGTTAGACACGACCAGTCCATTTAATATTACATAAGATGAACACCGTAACTTATATGAGTCTCTAATTGGCGCTCCAACACTGGTTGTTTTTTTTTAAAGCAGCACCCAGTCCGTTATCACATAAAACGCATAAAGTTTCCTCCGTCATGTGCAGCTAAACACAAGAGCGAGATGATGAGATTTCCTATGGATTATTGCTACAGTGCATGAAGGAATATTAGATGCGGATTTGACTTTAAATATGGGGTGGTTTAACTTGAGGAATTTACTTCTGGGTTTTTGACTTAATCTAATAGCGAAAATGCGTGATTTTGGGAAGAAAATTGTTTAAGAAGTTTCACTTTAAGAATTTTCGTTTCAGGAAATGTTAAAGTAAGAAAAACCGTTACACCTTCTAATGACGACTGAAACCCGGAGGCCAACCGGAGGCCAAACGGTTGCAGTTTGAGATTTCGGGGAACCCCCCCCCCCCCCAAAGTCGACCCTTGGATCAGGACCAGGTCCTTCATTTTTCTGAAGAGCCCCCCCTATCCCCTATAAAAACGTGTGTTTTTGGTATATCTCGAAAACGGCTCTAACGATTTTTTTCATTTTCACATATGTTTTGTAGATTCATCACACGCACTTTTCGTTCATACATGCCAATGACCTTGAACTATTCCGTCTAACGGGTTTTCAAGGTCAAATGTTTGACATTCGCTTTTCAAAGGTTTTACTCGTCCCAATCCCATCATGTTGTGTTGGTATTCATTGGAAAAGTCTTTGAATTTCCTACAATCTTAAACCGGTTTAAACTTAAACCGGGTTTAAACCGAAATTGAATTTTCTAGACTTTTAAACTATTTTTAGACCAGTTCTAAAAAGTTTGTATAACACTTTAAGACCACTTTTAGACCAGTTCTAAAAAAGTTTTTTTTGTTAAAAAGTTGTTCATCAATTTCATCAAACCCGTTCAGTAAGAAAGCAACAGACTTTATCATCCTAGTAACTCCCTCTTCCCTAAACGTAATGTGTCGTGGCACTCCGCCAAGTCTAAACTTGGCATTTTTTTATGTTAAGAATTGAGTTTTTCACGCGTGATCCTATTATTTTGTCTTGAAGTGTTTTGTACAAAAATGTGTTTATTCACAGTTTGAAAATTGTGTCTGGCAGAGAAATACTCTGTGTCGCCTTCTTCCCGGCTTTCGTTATAATCTTATAATAACACGGGCAATCAGGGGTACGTAAATAGAGAGCTTATGGTTGTGCTCTGAAGAAGCAAATATTTAAACAATTGATTCTACACCCCTTCCACGCTTTCTCCATCGAAAATATCCATCCCACATAGTCATTCAATTTGGCTGCAATTCTGTGCCAGATATTGACCAATTAATTTGTCTCCCATGTGAAAAATACGTCCTATTGCCCCCGTGAAGGTAATTAAAGTTGGGATTGATGAGGGGTGGCTTTGCCGGGATGAAGCATATCCCCAGTGCAAGAGTCAATGGCACTTGGTTGGTTGGGGAGGGGGGGGGATATAATTAAATCACTTTTCCAAGTGTTTTTCTCTCCCAAGTAATTTTACCACCCATTAACCATTTCATTCTCCCCATCCGCGACTCCCCACTTTCCGTGTAACACATTTGAAAACATAAATGAACACTCTTAGACGTCGTTAAAGACTTTTTATTATTAATTTACCAAGTGCAAGGTGGATATGAGTTTGCATCGTTCACACCGGGCCAAAGGGAATTCATATACAAAATAATAATGAATAAAAAAGTTTCAAGCACATTTTTTTACAGCAGTGACTGTTGAATGGCACTTTTAGGGCAAACAATTTACCTGAGTAGCAAAAAAACAGTAAAATAAGACATGATAGACGAAATTATAATGGGTTGGGGTGACGATTTATGGAGAAGTTTAGAGTACATTTTTTGTAGGTGGGATTTACATGATATTATGTAATTGTTTCGTTAAAAAACTAAGTAATGAAACTGAAAAAAGTCAAATTAAAAGATTAAAGTCTCTGTTTTTTGGGTAATAAATTAGTGCTGGTTAAAATATTAAAAGGAGATGGCAATACTAGGTTGCGAACGTGGAATTCTTAAAGATTATATCACCTCGAATACCCTAATATTTTTCAATTTTCTGAAAATTTCCAAAATTTCATAAAAAGTTTCAAATATTTTTGAAAGATTCCAGACAATTTGTAATGCACAAAAAACATTTCACTATCATTATCATCAAAATCTGTCAATTAGAACGAAAGTTATGAGTAAAATAAGACTTTAACCGTATTAACTAAACTTCGGGTTTATGTAGAGATTTAAGTCATTTTTGGAAAGATCTCGATCTTAGCTACAACATATAAAAATTTCAAGAAAATCTACAACTTTTCTTCTAAGATATTCGATTTTTAAAATGGCAAAATTTTCTTGTTGACTTTAACGCCACTAGCGGTGGCAGAATGAATTTTCAATGTTTTGATGAATTATAGCATTTTGTGAGACCTTTCCAAAAAGCACCGGATGATCAAGGTTGGACCCGTCGGACCCATAGAACGGAAGATATAACTGATATAAATATCCAAATTAAAACCGGTTTGTCTAAAATTCAGGTTTATGAAAAGACTTATGTCGTACCTTTTTGGAAAGATCTCGACCTAGGCTATAACATAATAAAATTTCTAGAAAATTGATCAGTTTTTTTTCGGAGATATCCTAAAAATAATATTTCAACACTATTCAAAATGGCGGATGAAAGGATGTTGATTATAGCGCCTCTTACGATTTGTGTCAAATTCAAACATCTAGGTCGACTAGGCTGAACTTTCGTCTATATAATGCCGAAGTTCTCAAGCAACTGCGTTTATGGTAAGACCACATAATTTCGAATGGTTTCTGGTTTCGAACACTCCGTATATCAGTATATCAGTGCAATGCGATATACGAGGTGTTCGAAGTTATGTGATCTTACCCTATTGGTTTTTTCAAAGTGTTAAATATTTAGTCTTAGGCTTTCCAAAAATCTTTCCAAAATATGTTAATGATTTTGCAGAATTTCCGGTGTAAAATTAAAACATTAATTTGGGATGATTCGGATGAAAATTTAAATCTTTAATTCCCAGCTTAATACACCCATTCGTAATCCCTGACACTTTGCTAATTACATCAAGTGATAACATCTCTATGGGAACGAGAGGAACAAGCGCGCCCTATTCATGAAAATTTGTCCAGTGAACACCTCAATGGAATCCCCCTTTTTGGCCAGCATTGCGCTGCTTCTTTTATTTAAATGCGACGATAGTGAATTATGAATGGCATGTGAAATTAAAATTTGCATTTATCATGTTGAATTCCCGGACGGTTTTTTTCCGATAGACTAGGCAATAGACAAGTGCATATTTTACCATCCCTTTTACAAAATGGGCTTCGCCGAAGTATCGCGCACATGTTTCTCTCTTCTGCCTGTCAATCTTCATTTTGGCAGAGCATAAAACTTCCTTCCCGCCAATTGATTTAATTCACGACGGAATACTGTTTGATACTATTATCAAATTATTGGATTTTTTTTGGCGTTTACTCACTTGATGTTCGGCTTCGTCTTGTTGATGATTAATTCACATTTTGGACAGTACTCCTTTGTCCTGAGGTGTGGAACGATGCAGCTGTGACAAACTGTTTATGGATTGAGAGAGGAGGGCAAAAAGAAATTGTAAACGAAAAATATTATATAGTTTTCTTCCGAGGAAAGATATATAATGTGGAGTTGAGCAAAATTGTATAGGATTGCTGGGATTCCTCCCCTTTTCGCTCACCCATTGACACGTATTGAAAGTGGTGTATTAAAAACGGAATTAAATTAATACCACATACCGATCGTTCAGCAATGTCGGAATGAACCCCTCATGCTTTCATTCATCAACTGCTTATAGTTGTATTTGTAGGGTGGTTCAAAAGTTTCCGGATTGATATGCGCAGCTTAGATTTAACTAAACTTGTCCCAAAATTTAAACAAATCCAAGCTGTTTATGAGCGGGTGGTCTAAACTGAAAATTGTGAGGTTATGTTGTTACGTGAACTCAAAATTAATGTCAATCTCAAGGTATTTATTGGCAAAACGTATGCTAAGAACGAAGAGACAATATTTAAATTCCAGAATCGATGCTGCTGTCGATCCCTAACTTCCGGAAAGGTTCCCGTAGCTTGTCAAAAAACGTCACAATTCGCTTTGCGCGCGGCGAAATTTTGGGACAGTTTTAAAACAAATTTTAATTAATTTTTTTCTTCTAAAATAAACGAAAATGGTTGATTTTAATCCGGCAACTTTTGGAGCGCTTTATACAACAATATGCCATGCTATTTTGCTTTGAATGTGTGAAGTCTGGGAGAACGATAATACAGAAGAGGAACCCTCATGCTTTGGGTGAATGTGATTGCATTTCGGAAGAGGAAAATTCCTAGCAACAAGAGAGAGAGAATTCTTGGGATTACTTACACGAGTGGCAGCATTCAACGATGGTTGTGGCATCAATGATATATCCCTTGCAAATGTGGCAAGTGATGCATTCATTGACATCCTTGAGTTGAACCTTGGATGAAGGCACCACGGCATCTGGTAGGACAACCATGTTTTCGTGGGTCTGAAAGGCAAAGTTAACACTTGCATTCTCACGTGTTTTCTTTACAATCTTGATTTTAAAAGTTAATAGTAGGAATTAAAATTTAGTGCTAAGAATTACCACTAACGTGTGTAGAACTTAGCAACGAATATTTATTTCAAGTCAGGATTTTGCGTTTAGAAAGATCAAGAATAATTTTTTAAGTCATTTTGGGAGTGTTAATTTCTACACTTAAAGTGGGTAAATTTTACCACTTCGATTTATGGTTAGTTCTCAACAGTGTTAAAGGGAAAACTTTCAATTTTCAACTGCCAATTTCCCATGGGTGTCGGGATCTTCAATGTCAAGGATAGAGCCAAATATAAGGACAAGGGTCCCCTGGGAACTGGTTTGTGTTATAAGAAGACAAAATCCTAAAGTCCAGAGATGCGTCCATGTGACAGGGGTCCGAAGGACAGGGGATAACGGGAGAACGGAAGAAGTGTGAGGCAAGTTGTGTGTACGCGGAATTGAGAGAAAAAGAACACCTCACACCCTTACGGCGCATCGTCACTGTGGATACCGAACTCTAAGTCCTCCAGTGTATACATAGAGGCGCCGCAAACATAGGAGACATACAGAAACGGATAAATACAGGGTGAGGAACCCACTGGCAAAGAGAGAAGCCGGTGTGGTAAAAGAAGTGGGAAACATATATAGCTAACCTATGAATCGGTCTTTTACTATATATCTCTCTTTGGTGTATATCGTTGTTTTTTTCGTATCTTGGGCTGCCGCAAACGATGCACACAGAGAGTTGGGAATAAATAGACGGAATATATTTGTGGGACATAGGAGAGTTTTGAGGTTAGACCGAGGAGAATTAATTTCCTTGTTTCCTCCTATATATCCATCAGATATGAGGACAATTTTCGTTACACTCGTATGCTTTGAACATGAAGATCCCCCCAGTAAGATAGGCCTATCCTTCGGAGCTGAACCCATCAAATTCATAGAACGAGATGCAATTAGTTGTATTAAAAATTCATAAAGCTGCAGATCCCCGTGTAACGGAAGACAGAAATTGTTAAAATAAAAATAAAAAATAATAACCTCTCTGGGTTATCCAGGAGAAAAAAATAATAACATAAACTCACAGGAGGGAAGAAATTCCCATCGAATGTGTTGCAGCCAAATTTCCGTTTATGACAATCCCCCTTCTCTCATGTCATACAATCCCAAAAATTTACTTTTAGTCAGTCCTTTTGGAAGAGAGCTGCACCGTGAATGTAAAATAAATACATTCTGGGGTATATTATGTATCCTAATACCAACGCACCAATCAATCTTATGTACATTGCGTGTCTCACTCTCTCCCCCTTCGCGGTATAGTGAACATGTTCACCAGATTGCATATAAGCAAGGACACACATGCATGGGTAACATGGAATACAATAGGCCCCTATTGCTTGGTAGTGGTGAAACTCTGTCAGCCACACAGAAACAAGCTGCTATCTTTACAGTGAAACCCCCAGATGACTAACTAATTAGGCTTGGTATACGCATTAAGGGGGAAGCTAGGTGGAAGCTAAGGGAAGCAAGTATACGAAACCTAAGGTATAAATCCTTACCAAGTATAAAATTTTTGATTATAAGGATTTAAAGTTTACATTCGTAATTCGAGGTTCAACTGTACTTACAATAAACCCGCTTTTTTTCAATTGCTCGACGCCTCTATGTACATAGCCTCTCCTGCTCGAACTCAATCTTACATAGGGTGGCACTGTTCACGGAGTCAATATTAGGGCCCGCGCGGAAAGTTAAGAAAACACCGTCGCGACGTAAACGGTATCAGCGTGAGATGATTGGTAATTGATATTGATTGTTAACGGCTGAGGTGTGTTGACGAGGTGTGCACTATTACGGAGGAAGCGACAACACAACCGACTTCCACTGAGTCTGGACGTGAACTGATGTGTGTTGATGAAGTTTCCCTCTTCGAAGCTATATACAAGCACGAAAGTCGGGCGTGCGGGCAGCTGTAGGTTTGCTTGGTGCTGACTCGGTCTGATAATAATACCCCCTCTAACATCACAGTACCGCCAGCAACTAGTTGTCTCACTCTCACTGCTGGCAACTGTTGGTGCACCTCTCTGTTGCTCCTGCTTGATTTCATTCTGGTGGTGTTGCATCTCTTTCTGACGCTCATATGGTCGGTATTGGGATGAATGGGAGTGAGCGAGATGGTCAGAAGCACCCCAAGTTTTTTCTCCTATTGCATACACATTTTTCGTGTATAGGGCTGATGTCGTTTCCCAAAAACGGCCTCCAGAAGCATCATCCGCTTCTACATAATGAATGCGACGTTGGAAATCGGTCCGATCATTTTCATCATAATGCTTCTTTTTTCGGTTTCCTTTTGTGCTACGCATTTCAAGGTTCTCCCGGACCTTTTTTGCTTTGGTTTTCTTTAGAAATTGCTTTGGGGTTAGGATCCCTTATCCCACTTCTGATTTAAAGTCGGTTCTAGGGTTAAGGGAAGTACTTGAAGTTAATAACTTGATAAGTCGAGTTATTATCCTGAACTTTTTATATATGGTATGACTAATATATAACTTAACTCGATTTAACCAAACGAAATACAAGAACCTCATCTTCCCCACTGTTTCCAATCGTCAGCGCATAGTGGAACGCTGACTTGAAGAAGCTCACATATACACCCACAGAGTGTATATAACAAGCAGCAGTTCAGCTTATGTGGTTCGCCTTCTAACTCCATCCAATACATGAATGGTAGTGGTATGTTTACATAGTGCTCAAAGTGAGGGTTACTCAATTTTGTACATGGAGCATTTTCTATTTATTTAAACTCCTGCAATACATAAAGAGCAAAAGCTATTGATGTTCGGTATACATATAAGTTCCAAGGGTGTCCTGGTCATTGAGGGAGAGCATAAATGTTTTTAATTATTTTCTCAAATTACTTTTTCTCTCTCCAATAAGCTTTAATGCTATCCACGGGAACTACTAAGTATATAAGTCCCAAATTTGGAGTCTCTGGAAGTTAAACTTTACTGGTTAATGCTTGGAAGCGGAGAATCAAGTCTCGTCACGTATCTCTTCCTTCTTTTCACCCAGGTTACAGTGACAAAGGAATTGTCTCGCGAGGCATACCTACAAGTTCTGAGTTGAGAGCAAAACCTTGCTTCACATGGCAAAATTCTCTCATTCCCCCATACCATTTGCTGAGCGATCAGACATTCGTTTTTGATATTTATTGAAAGTCGAGACTGGCGCCACGCTATGGCACAAACAAAACGCAATATTTCACAATTTTCATCACTTTTCTGCATTTTCAAACTCTCTATGTGTGCACATTTGCTTTAAAAGATATGACCCAGTTAATTCCCTGGGAGTATAAACATGAGAAGCGATCGAGTGGCTCCCGATATCGCGGAGGAGACGGGCGCTCTCGCTACTTTAATTGGACGATACATAAGAAGTGGAAACAAATGAGGCCCAGAGGGAGATTCTCTGTCGATTGCCGGCTATTCAATTAGATTGACATTTTGATTGACGCGTTGTCTTCATTTAAAATAACGTGTCAAAATAATAAAATATCTAATTTACAGTCCCTTTTTTGAAAGGAGGGAGCATTTGTTAGAACGTTTCATAGGTTTCATATATTTGATTCATAAATTTTCGATACTTGAGTTTACGGATTTCTTGTGACTTTTTCAAGATCTTAAATACGTTCTTGTCAAAATATTGGCTTAGAATATACCTATTCTGATTTCTAGAAGAAAAAGTTAGCTTGAAATGTGAACTAAGAATAATTAAAAAATGGGATTTTTACAAAACTGCTAAGAAAATTTGAATAATTAAAATTAAAACATTATTATTAATAACAAGAAATATGACGAAGGGCGAAATAAGATTATTTATTTTTCTGATTTTTGTTTTCTATGTTTAAATTTGATAGTTTAATTCTTTTATATTTGTTAGAATTTTTATCCTAGTGTTCAAAGACGAAGACTTGCGCGAATTTGTCCAGAATAAAAAAAATAAAAAGTAAATTTTTACTTTTCTTTTTTTTCAAAATTTTGATTTTTGATTCATTTGAATACAAAAATCTTGTAATCTCAGAAATCATTTTATCTCTTTGTAAACTTTCGCATTCGATATTTTGAGAATCTCTTAATTAAACGGGCGAAATTGTTTAATAACGAAGCACAAATAAAAATCAATAAGGAAGATTTCATTTTGAAACTTTAGAAACCGCGATGCGTGTTTCGTCGATGATTAAAGTGTTAATATTAAAAAAAACTAATAAATTTAATTTTGAAGTTCTTTTTTAAGAACTATAAAATAGATTAAAGGGATTAAGGGAGTTCCACTGAACTAAATTTTACGCGAAACTGATAACATAACGCATAGTTCCACTATTGCGGCATATTTTTTAAGAACCAGTTTTTCTAAAGCAACTGCGAAGACTTATCACAAAAAAGTTTATTTACTTGATAAGCTAACATTTTTTATGATCCAAAACGACAAGGTTCTTGCAAGCGAATTTAAAATTCTCCTTATATGCATTGAGTTGTGCATTAATATTGATGTAGCAGATTAATTAAAGAATCACATAAAATATATTGCGTGCGCTTGCCAAATTTCACATGGAACAGCGAAACGTGTGACGCGATTAAGATAACTGAAAGCAATAATTTTCGTTCGCATTTATTGCGTTGCCACCGCATTTCTTGAATAGAAATTAACCTTTTTTGGGCACTTCTGGACATTTTCCAAGAAATATCTCGCCTGCCAGGAAATGTGGCAGTGAAGATATAGTTTGTTGAGCGACGATAGGCTGTTTTTGCTAACAACCTCGACTGTATAAGTTACCCTTGAGATTAATGTTGGCTCATTATTTATCATTGTCAGTGGCATGAAAAAGATGTAGTCACGCATTTTCATTTCTTTCACTTCATTTCTCATCTGGAAAATTAACTTGAACTCAAATTCCGTCTAGAAAATTGTTGGAGATTTTCATTTATATATAAATGTGCTAAAAGGGGGGAATTTCGGTCAGAACAATTAATATAAAATATATAAGCTTTCCACGCAATCAGTGATAATGATATGGCCATGAGGAGTTTTGACGAAAGTCGCGCTCAATCTTACCTCCAAGCGATATCATTATCACTGGTGATATCTCAAGAAAACAACCCGAGAAAGCAACTCTTTGCCAATTAACTCACTACATAAATTGTCCGAAGAAATTTTTTTTTGCCAGTTCTTTGTAATTCGAAATTTAATTAAGGTTTGTATCTTCTCATTTGACACGCCATCATCTACCATCTTTCGGCAGGCAGTGAGTTAATAATGTAAGAACTTCAAAGTTCTCTGTGATACGCAGCTAATTATTTTGCACTTTTAAAGTCTTTTTTGATTATTTTAATATTTTATGAGAGCGAAATTTAATCTTTTTTAGTGCCTATATAATGTAGTTTCGCTATACTTAACACTGTTAACACTTCATTCGTCAAACGAAACATGAATCGCGATTTCTAATGTTTCGAAAATCCAGTGAAACTTTAGCTGAATGTTTTTTGATCACTTTTTAAAACATGCTTAATGTTTCCAAAAGTTGAAAACTATTTCTTTTGACAATTTTAAATAGCTTAACACTTCGTTGCTAACACGAAACAGGTGAACCCTAATGTACGGTTTCTAATGTTCATGGCTGACAATCGATGTAAAATCAAAACAACAAGACTTATCGTTTTTGACAAGTAAAAAATGCAGTGTTGGCAACGAAGCGTTAAAGAAGCTAAAATACTTCAAAATATTTGAATAAAACGTTTTCGAACGTTGAAAACTATTCGATTATGACAAATGTTTAACACTCCTTGGCTAATATGTTCGATAGAGCGAGAAAAAAGATATTGACAGAAATATGAGTGAGTGCGAGATCCGATAGTTTAAAAATAAAAAAAGCAGGAATTAAAACTAAGGGTTAAACAGATGTTAAAGGATTTATACCACTCAGTTCTTTTTCTGGGATCGTGAGCGATAGTTAAAGATTAAAAAATGTTCAATTAGCAATTGATTTCTCTATTTTATTTATTTTATTCGTTCGTCAATTGTCAAAATTGACAAATAAACTAACCACAACCCATTCTTGAACCCATTTGTAGTTGACGGTCCAAAATTGCCGAGTAATCGAAGAAGTGTTAAAGCATTATAATTAGGCCGATATTTACTCCGAGCTACACTGCGATACACTTGGTTTTACACGTTTTCTTGGAATTGTGTGTAAAATCTAGAACGAATGTGTAATATTTACACCGACTTTTCTTTTAGATTCAGTTAGTTTTCTATAGTTTTTTGCTGTTCGATTGATACATTTTTGCACAATGGTGTAATAATTAGCACTACATTGATCAACTACTAATCTGGATTTCTCTCAGTGCATGTAAGCAAAATTTCGTGTTCTGTTTTTTCGCAATAACATTGTAAACACATTTTTGTTTAACATTTAAATATTTACCCTTTTCCGTAGCTTTTTTCCGCGAAGCTCTTATGCATATTGAATGCAACATTTTATTGCATATAAAATATTTTTTTGAACATAAAAAAGTCCACGCGGAGGGGAATGAGGAGTCAGCAAACTGCTCGATATTATTGAAATAAAATTACGATGACATACGAAATTCTTTTATGCAAAATTCACGAGATAATTTTATACAATTACTCCGGTAAAATTCCTATAATCCTCTCTCATGTTTCTTTCTCTTGGGTGGATTACCTGGGTAAAAGGTGTTTCTATTGAGAGAGAAGAGGAATTTTGTGGTAACATTTGCGCACGAAAAGAATGAGATTGTCCGAGGGGATAACAGGTGCATTTTTTTCGGGGGGAATTTGCACACTTCCAATGGCGAGAGTGTTAAGAAAATGTGCAAGGCGTTGACTTTCAAATATGACGCCACCATGTAATTATATGAGGGGCTCGTGGAGTCCAACTCTGTATTTTAGTGCAAACAATTCGTATAATATAAAAATCTTAAATAATGACCATGAGTCACACGATACAGCAGTTTATCGTCCAGTTAATGTTTAGCGAGATAAGAGACTTGGCCAAGAGACTCACTCAATTAACTTGACTGTGTATGGTGAGGGTTTTTCGTTTCTCAAGTTATTCTTGAGAATCTGGAAAGACTGGAAGAGCGAATAAAAAAAACGAAATGTTGTAAAATGTTTATTTATGTTAAGTTCCATGTTGTCCATCAGAAGAGGGTGTGTTGCTGGAAATTCAGGTCTGTTTTCTCTCAAGGCTTTCCCTATAATGAGATTTCTCCCGTACAACGAAACATCATCCCCAGACGGCCTGAGGGTGAATAATTCCAATCGGAAATCCCAAATGTTCCCTTCTTCCTCGCCATCCCACTTCTGCTGGCGCGACAAACACCCTCCTGAATGCGAACAGAGCACGAAAGTTGCCGAACCTCCCGCTCAAACAGTCTCTATGCAATATCACTAATGCTTTTAGGGTGGAAAATCCTCTTTGGGTAGAACATCAACTTTCAACCCTCCCGTTTACAGGGTCACCCACAAAGCTTACCTAATGCTTCACGGTGAGTTTCCGTGGATAAATTGCTTTTATAAAGAGAGAAAATAACTTTTTTGGGATATAAATAAACCTTGTGGAAAATTAACAACGGGTAGTGGGTAAAATCAACAACGCTTCTTGTTAAAATTAACAAAGTTTGAGGGAATTATTTATTTAAACATTAACTGAAGCATTGCTTCCAAATGGAGTGAGATAGAAATTGAGGTTTTGCGCGAACCACCCACCTCTTGAATTTCGTATGCAATGGATGTCTCTTTTCTTCAATAGTAAATTCGGGAAACTGGGGTTAATTTTAACACTATATTTACGAGGTGATAGTAAGCTATCTTTCTTGTCAAATTTATCAAAAAACCGATCTTACTAATAGTTCAGCCGAAAATGGAAGAACTTTGGAAGTTCTAATTTCATCGATTCTAAAGCCAAATAAATTTGATAATCTCAATTTGTGATAACGGTTCAAAAAAATCGCAATTTGTTCAATAAACAACAATATTGATTTAATATAAAAGTGATCACAAGAAATAAAAACGTGATTGCAAAAAATGACGCCTTCGATGACTTTTCGATGAAAAACAACAGCGCGTGGGTTTCGTCGTTTAACAGTTTCACTTCTTAAGGTTAAGGAAACAAGAAAAACAACTGACTAATAAAAAGTTTTAGGTACGTTGACGATTTTTCAAAGTCAAAAATAATTTAATTTAATACTTTGTTTCTTCAGTTTGTTAAGATTTATAGTCATAATAAAATAAAACGCATTAAAAACTTATCGATTCTGATTGTTCTAAATAGCTGTCGGATCATTCAAGTGTTAACAATTTTTTTTTATAATTTAAATTCATATTTTTGCACCGCTTTTCAATATGAGTTTCGTTGATTTTGAATCACTTAATACGCTTCATTTACTTGATGTATGTAAAATGTTTAAGCTTTTCCCTCTTTTTTCGGATATTCTTCTTTCGATGGAAATCAATTTCTTTCTCAAATATTTATCACATTTCTACGTTAATATCCCATAAATATGCAGTGTGATTTATTCTATTATGTAAATTCACGCTCAGAGAAAAAGTTATATTTCTCCAAGGGGAATTTTTCCACCCTGTGTTAGCAACAATATACACACATGAGAGTTGAATGTGAATAATTGCCACTCGCCTTTGTAGTTTTGGGTGTAAATTGAGAGGGTGAATTGTTGGCAGTAGGTGGAGCAATGTCTTTTTTTCCCCTTTTGTATCAGAACAAACCCATTGAATGAGAAGTTCTTGCGAAATTCACCAACAAGAAATTTCCTTAAATGGGGAGTGAGAGAGACTTTCATGCGGTGGGTAAAGTTGAAATCGCGTATAAATTCATATTTCTGCTTAAAAGAGGAGAAACTTTTTACTCAGAGGTGGCTCATTAAAAAATCAGTAAAGGGAAGCCATGGGGTGGCCACGAAAGGTGACCGAAGGGAAGTTTTTTAATTAACAAGTCAAAAGGAGATGAATTAAAATGTTGAACAAGAAGGAAAATGAATTAATCAACTAATTGGGGATCACGTGGGGGTGGATTTTTCTGTGTTGGTTTATTAATTTTCATGGAATACTTTAGTCGTTAATTATAAAGGAAATTATGCGAAAAAAATGCTGGTGTACACGAAAAATCGATAACGCAAGAGTTGTATATCATTATTTGATGTGTGGGTTGTGATTAATATCCTGCCTTCTAAACTCACTTATGCCATCCCTCGGAACACACCCTGAGGACTCTGTCAGGCAAATATGTTGTCTCACCCCCTTGAATGGCATCGCGTGGGTGAAACGAATTTTTCATGGGAGTGAATTCCCTAGAATTCTCTCTTAAGGGTGATCCATACTGTCAAGTTAGATTCAAATATAACGAAAAGAAGGTTTTTAATAACGAATAAGCTAGCCTAAAGCTTTAATCTAGTCTTAAGCTATAAGGTATTAAGTTTTTAGCTAGCCTTAAGCTGTAAATTACCCTAGGTTTTAAACTTTCACTAATCTTAGATGTTCTTAAGCCTTGAGGTGGTAAACTTAAGCTTTTAGTTAGCTTGAAGCTTTTAGCTAACTTTAAGCTAAGCTAGCGTTGAGCTTTTACCTAACCTTAAGGTTTTATCTAACCCTTTCTACCTTGGCTTGCGCTTTAAGCAAATTTCAGGCTAACATTTTTACTAGCCCTAAGCTTTTAGTTAGCCTTAAACTTTTAGTTAACCTTAAGCTTTTGTCTTAAGCTTTTAGTTAGTCTTAAGTTTTTATCTAACTTGAAGCTTTTAACTTACCTTAAGCTTTAAGCTAACTTTAATCTTTTAACTAAACTTAAGCTTTCAGCTGTGCTCAAGCTAGATCCTCACTACATATTAGCTTAAATCATTTTGAAAAAAATAATGTAAATTTTTTAAAGTTATTTTAACGGCTAATTTTAAAACATAGTGCAGATCAAACTTAAGAGAGAATTCTAGGAAATTCGCTTTATTCATTTATGAAGTGGCAAGAAAAAAAATGAATAAAATCCCTTCCTCTATTTTATCCTATTGCATAAAATAATATTTCTCCCCAATGCGCGCGAATCATATTAAATATTATTTCCAACACACTTATTGCTGCATTAAAATTCACTCATGGATCGTAATTATACACCATAGCATGACAGTGAATCACTCCCTTCAATTATGTTGAGTCTCAATGTGAGATTTATGTAGAAAATCATATTTTGTCTCGTCGCATCATCCTTATTTGGTGAGGAGAGAGAGAACGGCGTGTATAACGAAGTTATGGCATTGAATGTATATGGAAAGAAAGAATGGGGGAACTTGGGAGTGAATTTTATGCCAAACAACCTGTTACCATGCCCCTTTTTCCACCACCCCGCACTGCTCGTATCTATTATTTAGCATCTCATTTACATACACCACGAAAATTCCATTCAGTCCCCCAAGGGATCCCAAAAAGTCCGAATGAGGCAGAACATTTGGGGAACGTGCTGAGAAAATAAAATAGGGATGAGCCTCTGCGGCTCTGTTTTGTCGTTCTTGACGTGTTTGCTGTGTCAACAATAGGGGAAGAATATGTAATTATTTGGTGTGGGCTTGGGTGTGGGTTCTGGGAAAATAGGGATTAAATCTACACCGTCTAATGCATTTTGGGGAATATATAATCGTGCGTGGGTAGATATTACCCGTAAAGTTTTCAGGGTTAAGATAATAATTCCAAGATTTTTATATTTTTTAAAGCTACATGACAATTTTTAAGCTTAACTAGAGATCAAAAGAGCTTAAAGCTCATTTCTAAATTTTGAAGATTTTTTTAAAGATGAGCTTTATTTTTATTAAAGCTTTTAAAAGCTTATCAATTTTATTTTAAAGATTTTACTAAACTTTTTATATATAGAAAAAATTACTACTGAAAACTTTGTGAGCTTTTGGAGCTTTTTCTAAGCTTTTGTAATATCTTTTATGGCTTCCAAAGATTCTTATGAGACTCGTAAAGTCTTTTTCATGCCTTCCCGAATAAATCTCTCAAGATATTTCTCATCTTCCTTTGACCTTACCGTGTCAACAATATACAATACACCCAAAAGAGGGACAAAATGTGTTCATCATTGCGGAACAAATTGGAGTGATGGGCGATTATTATTCCCCAAAGGAAGTGTTTTCCATTTGGAGGAGTTTCCCACGTCAGGTGTATTTATACGGACGAATCAATTTCACCTCACACCTTATTGACAAACCATGAGTTCAAACCTGAAACGGTGGCTGATGACTTTCTAATGTTTCGCGTGCGTTATTTCCAACGCGCGAGTTTTTTCATCTTCTTCTTTTTCAACAGTGCGCAATCACTATATAAAATTGTTGTAATTTTATCTCCAATTTATGAGCTATGAAAGATTTACATTTTATTGCAAAGTGCCTCTCATCATCCAGCACGACTCACCTTGGTCACCTTCTTCTTCTGGGATGTTTCGGGGAGAGGAGCCAAATTGTGAAAATTACAAGCTTGAAGGAAGAGGAGAAGAAGAAAAAAAGAACTTAATGGTGTGTTTCGTATGGGGCAGATTGGTATATATGGTGAGAGAAGAAACCAAATTGTGTACTTACTTTTTAGTGGCATTTGGTTTTTCTTGTTCCCCTTGAAACTGGTTGTTCTGTTTCTTTTTTTCCACGCGGTGTTGGACGATTTTGTGTTTGTCACTCTCGCGCGCTCCAGAAACGCGCGCGCCAAAGAAACTACTGGACAACGCGCAGAGATTTTAAGGTAGACGTGGGGAAAATTATCATAATTGCCCGATCATCTTTCTTGAGGTTCCACTTGAGATGATTTTCGGCGGGAATCACACCCATAAAGTCCTCCCACACGCCCGAGAATGAGCAATTTTATCCTTGAGCAATTTATCATTGTGGTTTTATGTTGCAAGGGGAAGTTATCTAGCGAATAGAAAGAATATTGGGAATATTCTGAATGTATTCGAATTTTTGATTATCGAATATTTCGAAAATTTATTTAACGATATTTCAGATAATTGATTAGCGAATATTCCGAATTGTTGTATCGAATATTAAGAATATTCATTTGAAGTAAGAATAAGAATAGTTTGACTATTCGTTTTGGGAATATTCGGAATATTCGTTTAATTTAAAGAATATTTCAATCTTTCATTAAGGGAATATATAGATTCGTTTAGTTGCGAATAATTTGATTAGTCATTTCTGGTATATTCCATACTTTTCTTTAGAAGAATATTTTAATTTTATTATTATTTTGCGAATATTTGCGAATATTTTGAATATTGAATATCTATATAAAGTTTTTGGCTAATATAATAATAATAATAATATCTTTATTCATGCCCCTGCGTGAAAGCAAGACGGGGCTATATCCAATATGAGTATCAAAAACAATTTGCTGCTAGATATAATTACCCCTTGTTATATTGTCTCATTATTCACTTTAAATTATACCACTTGAGTGCTTCTCAAATGACACTCACGCGCCATCCAAATGATACACAGTTTCACCTCAAAACTGTCGTCGGTTGGCCTAAACCCCAAATTACACGAGAACCCTGGGACAAAATATGTGCAAAATGCGGTCCATTTTCATATTAACAACCGCGCGGGATAACCTCAATATTTACGCGTGCAAAGTGGAATTATTGGAGAGAAAAAAAAAACTCATGTATGGCGAATCAATTTTATCAATGGATGTTGTGGCACCCATTAATATGGTTTTTATGGACATTTTGCGGGATTCGCTTTTTGCGATTGACCTATACGGAAAAATCATATAAGAGACTTATGAAATATTTCTGCCAACACACTTGAACCGCGCCATAAAAAAGCCGAGAAGAATTTATGTTTGAGAGATTTTGCTGCAGATTACGGATGTATTTTAAGCCGATAATTTAAGCCAATTTCATCTGCAATATTTCTTCTTTCGCTGAACAAAATGCTTTGTGTTCTACATCCACAAAACATAAACATTCTACCGGTTTTATTTTGAGTTTGTAATGTAAAATTGATAACAAATGGCTTTCCGGTACATTGAATTAGTTTTTTAATTTATGTTCGTTCATGTTTATATTTTGACTAAAGTAGGTGAAACATCCTAATACATAAAGCAAA